>JASKGM010055248.1:0-54652 GCA_034509205.1 Ceratonia siliqua | reverse complement strand
AATGAAAGAAAAGTTTGACAAATATTGGGGAGAATGCAATCTATTGATGGCCATTGCTAGTGTTTTGGATCCAAGGTACAAGTTTCATGTTGTGGATATATGCTTTCCTATAATATATAGGGAAGAATTTGAAGCTAAAAAAATGTGGAAAATGTACAGCAAGCTTTAAGAGATTTATATGATGAGTATTTGACTTTGAGTATGAATTTGCCTACTTCAAGTGGTGATATGGACTCTAGTTCCACTAACTCTTCATCCACTTCTGCATCTCAAACTTCAGTTGCCTCTGGATTTACCAAGATTTTGAGCATGGTAGATCAAAAGGAAGCTATTCCCCCAATGAAATCAGAGTTACAAACTTATCTTGAGGAAGGTGTTTATTTATGTGATGATAGTCCTTTTTCTGCCTTTGAGTGGTGGAAAAGTAACAACATGAAGTATAAAATTTTATCAAAGATGGCAGTTGACATATTAGCCATTCCTATCTCAACAGTGGTTTCAGAGTCTACATTTAGTGTTGGAGGAAGAGTTATTGATGCATATCGTGTTAGCTTAACTGAAGACACTATTCAAGCATTAATTTGTGGAGGAGAATGGCTACGCAACAAGTATGGCTTAAAAAGAAAGCGAAAGGTATAAACTTTAAATATTTAAATTATGATGGTATAATATATATATTTTGGAATTTGATGTTGTTATGCCTACATAACTATTTTTTTTCTTCTTATGTGCAGGATGACCCAGAATTGGAAGAGATTAAATTACAAATATAAAAATTATCAACCTTGCAATTTTTCTTGTTGCAAGGTTGATAATTCTGCTACTGTGTTGTATTAATCCTGCTACTGTGACTCAATTGTTGTTGATTGATTGGTGAATTTATTATTATAAATTGTTCTTGATTGGTGAATTTGTTATTATAAATTGTTATTGATTGGTGAATTTGCTAGTTGCTACAATTTAATATTGCACAAGTTGTTATTTATGTAGGCTAAAAATAGGCATTGACCTATATTTAGCCTTGTAGGCCAAGACCTATTTTTGGCCTCTTTGTTAACAGGTCTAAATAGGCTAACAGGCCAGGATAAACTTGTCAAATTTTCTAAATAGGCCAGGCCAGACTCATTTTCTGGCCTACAACAGGCCAACAGGCCAGGCTCAGGCTATGCCTTTGCCATGTAAGCTGGCCTATTTTAGCCAAGGCCTGGCCTACTTCCACCCCTAGCTGCTACAGTAAAAGATGTTGAAATTAGAGCCACATGTAGAAACAAGATAACGCATGGAGGGGTAGGCGCCTAGTCAGCTGCCACGTGTCCAATATCTTTCAGCTTGTACGACACGTTAGTAAAAATTATTAGTGTATTTAACGATGTTATCTTTTAAGACTAAGTTAGTGTATTTTAGAAACATTAGATACAAAAATAAAACAAATTAAATATAAGGGATAAAAATAAAATAGAATATAAACGTGTAGGATTAAATCAATACTTTTACCAAAAACTTTCTATCCGAACTTGACATCATTCCTTTCCACTTTAAAAAAAAAAAAAAAACTTAACCTCGAGCTAATCTCCCAATTCGTGGAATCTTCAGAAGCCACATTGAAATCCTATAAAACTCCCCATCATCTGGCACAATTTCTTCTTCCTGTAAGAGTTCTAGCTCACGTTCCTTTAGTTCGCTCTCCCTTCACAGTAAGTGAA
Source organism: Ceratonia siliqua (assembly GCA_034509205.1). Classification (NCBI taxonomy): domain Eukaryota; kingdom Viridiplantae; phylum Streptophyta; class Magnoliopsida; order Fabales; family Fabaceae; genus Ceratonia; species Ceratonia siliqua. Next base: position 52,949 of record JASKGM010055248.1, on the reverse strand, counting down.
AGATCTCTTGGGCCTTCTTGGAGTCTTTAGTGATTTTCGTTGATCTAACTATTGAATTAAGAGTAATTGCAATGTTAATTTTGCATACCAACTTTTAAAAAAATAGATAACAATAAAACATGTAATCAAATAGTTAATAATTTCTTATTTTTTTACGAATTTTATAATATATTGATAGAATATAAAAAATTTGGATTAATATAAAATTTTATAAGTATGATTTTCATAATAGTAACTTTAAATTTAACGGTTGACATTTTAAGAAATTAATTCTATTAAAAAATATTCAATGATATAATTGATTTCGATTGACATCAGTAGCAATTGATCTTTGTAGACAAAAGGCAATGCTGAACTGAATCAGATCCTCCATTTTGTGTGAGAATTCATTGGTGGATTTTGGACTTGCGAGTGACTTGAATTAATAATGCCAGAAATATGTGAAGATGCTTTTTCTTTTGCCCGAAGAAATATGTGAAGATATAACCATAATTAATTAATTAATATATTATTAATTTTGGCAACCAATAATTAATTAAGAGCACTACCTTCACAAAATAAATATATATGATCTTTTACAAGTGATATGATTTGCTTGGCAATATGTTCCTACAAGATCTTTTTTTTTAATTTCTATATAATCATATGATTTTTTTTTTGCAAAGACTGAAAGATTAATTAATTTATTGATATAAATGATTAATAAAATTCAAATATCAGATATATATGAATAACTTAATTATGAATCAATTCTCTCTAGTTCTCATATATTCAGAACAATTTATTCCCAGATGATGGAAGAGCAATATTACTTTAGATTCTTGCATTTATATAATTATACATTACATAAATAATATAATTCAAATTTGGATCACCTAAATATTTATTTATTGTTCTTCGATAAACAGAAAATATGTATAAATATAAATAAAAACACAAATCTTATAAATTTTTATAATTAAATTTAAATATTATATAATTAAAAATGTGATAAATCATTGAATTGTGTAGACACACACATATAGAAATGATTATCTTCTTATAAAAACATTCCATGTTAAGATAAAAAAATATTAAGAAATGCTTCCCTTACAAAAGTTAACTCACAAAAAAACTTTAAAAAAGCCTACTCACAAACTCCAGAAGGATTAATTTTTATTTTCTCTCTTTCTAAGAGAGAGAAAAAAAAACTATTTTTTTACAGTTTATGAGTAACTTTTGTGAGAGAAGCGTGCCTCACACCAGTGTTTTGATATATACTATAAAGTGCATGTTAATTTACTTTTTAACTATTTTTAATTATTTTAAAATTAAAAATAAATAAATAATTTTCAATTTTAAGTAACTCTCTACTAATTAACTTTATAACTACTAATTAGTACTTTTTTAATTATAAAAATAAATAATATTATCCTATCATCTCACCCACCATATTTTAAAATTTTATATATTTATCCGTTTTCACATTTTTTATAGGATAATTTTAGCAAATAAAGACACCAAGTGTGTTTGAAACTATATATAATTATAGATAATATCTTGTGAAATTTCATATATGATCTATTAATTCTTCTTCAATTTTTTTTTATATATAAAACAAACTGTTTATATATATAAACATGATCGTAGATGATTGCGTTGTCTAAGTTTTTTTTGTCCTTAAAGGTAATATTCTGAAATGTTAAATCTAGGTAATATTATTTTTTATAAATATATATCAACTACTTAGTCTCATATTATATTTTTACACTTTTTTTTTAAATTTAGCATACAAGTTAGACATGATAGTTTCTTTTAATTTAAGTTTAATTAATAAAAATTACATCTTATAATTAGATATTGAGACATGTTCTTATATCAATTCTTACATAATTACTATCAATTAATTTTTCCTCCTCGTCTGTGTCTGTGTAGTGTTTATATTATTATTGAACTTGGTTATGATTACACCATGAAGACTAAGACAGCGATATGATCGATGTTTCAGGTATGTCTTTCAAGTGGTTTGAATTCCAGTTTTCCCACTTTCTTAGATGCTGAGAACTTCTGAGGAATGTTATTCTTACTTAAAGTGTGCCTTAAAGCTTTCGAAAACTTTGCTCATCTTCAGCATTTCTTATCATTTTGATTATATAATTTCAAAAACTTTCAAAATTGTTTCAATCAACACTTCCAAAAAGGAACTTTAACATGGGTGGAATACTCGTATAAGATATGACGAATTACACATAGATACTTCAAATACAATGTGACATTTAAAATTAGATATGAATATTTCAAATGTTATTTTATTCTAATAGCCGTGTCTATATTGTATTCCATATTGTTGGTGTTTCTTAACCACTTTTTAAGAATCTGGAATGCAATATCACCGATTCTCATAATGTCTCAGTCCCACCACTCTCCTCTCTCCCTCTCACGCACAGACTAGAGATTCTATTCCAATTTGATATAATAATAAAATAACGAACCATCCATTTTTATTCTATGGAGAGCCATAATAACAAACCCTAATTAGAAGGTTATAATTGCAAGGAGAACCTGGATGGTTCATATGGAAAGCCTTAGTCAACCCACTTTACTTTTTTTGGGAAAGTTGGCTCGCAGAATATAACAGAACATGATTCACACAACTCACTATGACAGTACTCTCCCATGCCTTTGCCATTTGTTTCTATATAAATACTCAACAATGCCTCATTTTAAAGCACACAAAAACTTGGATCTTTTCATGTTAAGACACCTAAGAGAGATATAAGCATTAAACATTGTATGATATATACGATAATTATGTGAGGAGAGACTATAGATACAGGAAATTTCCGTGTTTATCTGTCTTCTCACATAATTATCATATCACGTGAGAGGACTCAAATCTGGCTCCAACAAAAATGTGGGCATGTGAGTAGCGAAGACAACCTATTGGTTTTAGAGTGCTTACACGAAGAGGTAGAGAGTGGATTGCAGCCAAGAATGACTTGCCGGATTAATACTTTATTAGCTACGCTAACTTACTGATATTCAGGTTAGCAATCTTTACGTTTTCAATTGGATCACTTCTCTCTTTTTAAAAGACAATTAATGCAAGAATGTTTTTGGTGAATGGTGTTTTATAACCCGGCTGGTTGTTCTTGGCTACATTTTGCTCTTTTCTTCTCCAGTGAGGCTCTATAAACCCATGTTCCTGTGTATATCACAGTCTATGATTCCTGACCCTTATATATCACAATGAAAGGTAATTAGAAGTTTTTTTTTTTTTTTTTACTTATAGTGCTTAAATATTTTCTTATTTTAAATTTGTCTATGTTGTAGATCTCTCTCAAATATAGTAATACGCTATCTTAATTGATACCATAGTTAATTATTACAGATAAGTACTGTCGCTGTAAAAAGGGTACAAAAGAACACTGAGAAATTCCCTGATAACTACGTAGATAGGAAATAATTAAAGTAGAATAATTAAGGAATATTAGAAGGGAAAATGGGTGTCAATTTATTGCAAATTAGTTATGGTGATTTATATATATTCTTGCAATGGTCGGTCAATATTTAGTATTGGGAATTTATTCTCTACCCTCTATTTCTCTTCTCAATAACCATTGAGAATAATAAAGCTTCTTTTTCTTTTGAGAAGTTTTTCCACTCTTGTATATTAAATTTTTAAAAAATTAAATAACAATAAGAATATAATTAAATAATTAATATTTCTTGTTTAAAAAGTTATTATACACTACTTTTAATATATCGATGAAATATTGTAAATTAATATGAAATCATGAGTATAACATTCATCTATCGAATTCTTAATTAAATAGTACGACTTTTGTGACAATATATTAATTATAATTTTTTTTTGAGTAAATTACTCACTTTCCCTAAAGTTTTAAATTCACATCACCTCTAATTTCAATTTATACTAAATTTTTTCTTGAAACTTATAAAATCTATATATATAATTTCTACAATATTAAAATTCTTATATTAATCTCTTTTATTATAAATTTTTTAAAATAATTAATTTATAGTGCATAGAATTAAGTTATTAAAAATTTGTAAGAAAAAATATACTTGGTGTAAGATTTATTGATAATTTTATTTATAGAATGGAGATGATCAATGTAATCACATTTTAGATTTATTTATCATAAGTGAGAGGTAATTTAATTCTAAATACGACTCATAATTGGATAGCATTTTTTGATTTTAGCATTTAATATATTCACCATCTAATATCATCTATAAAATATTTAATATTCGTTGATTCAGCCTAACTTATAGTATATTTTAAAAAAATAAAATATAAATTACCAAAAATAATTATTCTATGTGGGGGAAATGAAGGGATAATTATCATAATCCTATAAAAAAGGAAGAGAAATTAATATATATAGCATGTCATTTATATAATACTCAATAAAAAAAATTACATGTGTATATTTTAAATAAGATAAAATGGGTCTCACCTGAATCTTATAATGTATTATTAATTTTATCTCATTTAAATATACACATAATTTGTATTGATTGAATATTACACAAATAATATAATATAATGTATATTAAATATTACAATATTAATAACTTGGTATATAATATATATGTTTAGGAGTTTCTTGAAAAGGAAACCATCTTTGTTTGATAGGTATGTGTCAATTAACGGGTCTCTGGTAAAAAAATGATTCTTATATATATATATATATATATATCAACCTATAATTCCTCTCTTCTCTCTCTTATAATTATAAGCAAAAATCCCAGTTGACATATATATGGTGGCCATGGACCCGTCTCTCAGATTATATTCCCACAAAAGTAATGCAACCCATCCATTTCCATTCATTGCCTTAATTAATTACATTGCTATTAAACTCAATTGCTACTTCAAAACAACCAAAAAATAACGACATGCATATATATACGGATTTGACTCTTCTAAATACAATATACGTATTTTAAATAATATAATGATGGTAGTTATTATTTATATAAAAAAATTTAATTTTTTCACACATCTATCAATTGTTCTATGGATATAAGATTTTGAATTTTCTTATTTTCGGAGTATTTAGAAAGAGGTAGATACAATGTTTATAAAAATAGAACTTTTTTAGGAAATTTTTCATGTAAATTTTAAATAAAGACAAACACAAAAAGAGAGAAATGAATCCGGTTATGTTAACAAATAACATGATCGATGATGTTACTAAAAACGTGGCCGTCCATTAACTTTGGACGGCCACGATATGCGTTTTTTTTATTTATATATAAATAAAATAGATATGTATTGTGACTATTCAAAAATGAATAGATTGCCACAATGCGTTACATGATCGGTCATGTCCCCCCCCCCCCCCAATATGACTTAATTGAGTTGTCCAGCTCACCCGCCCCACCCTTGATAGGTTGTGGGTTGGCGGGCTGGCCTGCTACGTACCTATAGTGTTTATATGCTAAAATTTGTTTTTTTCATGCTATATAGAGATTGTAGACTAATGGTAAGAGTGTCATCTTGTCTTCTTAAGAATCTAGGTTTGATTCTTAATAACCACACCACCCAAGATTTATTTTTGAGTAAGAAAAAAAGGAAAGAGAAGGTTGGCGGGTTGACTCCCCACCCTGTCAAAATGATGGGTTGCATATTCCTAAGCCCAACCTATCCTTTTAAATAGGTTGGGTGAGCTTAGTCCATCTTGACAACTCTATGACTGGATCTAAATCCCAAAGAGAGAGAGGAGAGAGAATGAGTGGGGCTTTTTGTATTTAGGTAGGCTCCACGTTACTCAATTTTGTCTCTATTTCTCTTCGAAATTTATCCCAACTTCAGGAACTTCGTATCCCAATGTATATGGGTTCATAAACAGAAATTATAAGTGGGACACACTAATTAAATAGTAAATATCATGTATTGTGTTTAGAGAAATTCTTGGGTAGACTTGCCCTATACATCTTTTGTAGATCAAATTAATAGTGAGTGCGCACATCAATATTTTAGAGGTGAGACCAACATCTAAAATGCTTTTGTGTGCATTCATTATTAACCTAATCTACACATTTTTTTTTATAGACAAAGTCTACTTAAGAATTTCTCGTGTCTATCTCTCTTCATGTTGTTATATATTTTTTGAAACATGAAAATATCTTCATCCATATAATTGTTAATATGTTATTATACCTAAATTTAAATCATTAATTATCTTTTATCAATAATTACTTATTTATATATAATAATCCCCATAATAAAGTTAATTACTTAATTATATTCCATATGAAGAATAGAATTGTTTTATAGAGAATTAATTTGTTGGTGCAAGGAGCATCTTACCATATATAGAAAGAGGAAGAATGGCCATAAAGGGATATGTATGTGTGGCCCTTTCTCTATGGTTACCAAAAGAATCACTTTCCTCTTCTCAAAAGATGAACTTTCCTCCATTCGTGCCTATATATAAGTGTGCCCACAATTTGAATCTCTCAGGCCTTATCCAAACAATGTCTAAGGCCATTGCCTATTGCTTCTGGTGTTTTCAGGCAAGTTGTCCCTGGCTCCGTTAGCCTCTCTTCTTCTCCTGTCAGCCTCTAAGGACTGCTTCCCTTACCACGAGTTTTAGCCACTTCTACTTACCATCCCATGTCTCCTAAAGAAAGGTACATTTATCCTTTAATTTATTAAGCATGGATATTGATAGGTACACAAATATCGTGATGGCAAAATTTAAAGTATTTATGTATAAATTGTATCACGTGTAACATATGAACGTAACTCATTTTTTAAAATAAGTAATTCTACAAGGGGGATAGAATGGAGTTAGAAGGAGGAGATTAATCACTCTTTTGTTTGGATGTTTACAATGGTCATTAATGGGGTGAGTTGACTCTTCTAAAATTATCTTTATATATTGTTTCTTTTAATGCATAATAAAAATAAATTAAATTAATAATGATAATACATACCATCCCAAAACTCCTATTTGGATTGGAAAGGGTTGAGAACTCATTCGAACCTATCCCACTCTATTAATAAAATGTGTTTTCTAATATACATCTGAATGTACAAGTACATTTGAATTATTATTTATTTAACTATTTTTTCATTTTTCTTTAATTATTTTCGTTTGTATTATTAAAGTTTGTTTGTATTTGTTTGAATTTTTTTTTTACATTTTTTAAGTATTGCTTTCTATTTTAAATATTTTTTAACTTTCTTTTGGATTTTTAAAATTTTTTCTTAAATTATTTTGATTCTTTTCTTAAAATAAAAATTTAAAAAAAAAGAAAAAAAAGCATTCGAATACATCAATACATCCATATATAACTTAACAAACATCTTAATAAAAACACATTTAAACAATGATTTGAGTCTTTTCTATCTCACACTTCATTCTCCAAACAAGCCCTTAGTGTCACTACTAACAAAGGGATTCAATTAGGGCGATTCGTTTTTATGTGGTGGGGGTCTTTAGGCCCACTAAAAGTTTTAAAAAATTGTTAATATAATGTAATATTTGTTATATAAATAAATTATAATTTAGCTCCCTAATAAGAATATAATCGTCTAGCTTTTATTTTCTTCTTTTTAGCCCTCGCAATAAGAGTTGTTTAGGTCCGTCCCTGGATGCAGCGGCAATTATTAGATAACCAACAACAAAATAAAGTGCTTCAGTGATTTGGGCAAAGATTTTGAGTGGCCACTGAAAGTACTTTGGTGAGGAGTTATATTGTTGCTACTAAAAATTTCATCGGCAAAAGTATAGATGATGACAAAAAGTCGTCGCCCAAAAGTCAGCTTTTGTAGACTCATCTAGAGAGACGGAGAATGGGTTTCAGTATCATGGATGTTTTGCCTGCAATATTCAAATGATTATGCAGCGGGAAAACACGTAAAGGTAGAAATTTTCCTTAAATAACAGCCTTTATATAAAAGATATAGTATATCCAATTATTTTGTGTGCGCATTAATTGAAACTAAATCCTTCTCTGAACATGCCCTCCACATCGATCCGGTGCACACAACGAGAGTTTTAAATATCACCACCCATAACTAAGTATTTATGTAGCAATTTACAACATGGAATGTACACATCCTCTATAATATATTTGTGTTTCTATTTCTATATATCATGATTTCAAATTGTAATTGTTGTTGTAGTGATTGTGAGAAAATATAAAATTATGGTTATTGCAGACTGCAATTATAGCTTAATACAGTTGCATAATTTATCCCAACCATAATATTACAGTTGCAAATTGTAATTCCAAAACTTGATATATAGAATTTTTTTAAGGGAAATTGCACTTATCTACCTTCATCTATTGGTCCAATTGTAATTTTCCTCTTTTATCTTTAAAAATTTGCAACATCCCCTCTATCTATTGGTCTTATTATAAAATGCACCATACCATCTAAATCAGATGTGCACATCACATGACTAGACCTGTAGTAAAAATTGTTGGAGGTAACATCTCATTTAGACGTTAGGTATAATTTGCAATAGGGCTAATAGTTTAACAGGAACATTGCACTTTTTTAAAGATAAGAAAAATTACAATTAAACTATTAAATCAAGTAGGTAAATACAATTTTTGCTTTTTTTTTTATGATAAAGGTAACTAACGATGCATGTGTTAAGATTTGGTCGAAGTAGGTTGAAATGCCATGGTCGGTTTGGCTCTCAAGAATATGTCCAGTTGGAAAGCCAGATCGGTCCTTTAGCCAGTTCTGCATAATAGTATATGTGAGTTAGGGTTCAGGTCAGTAACACCCAAACTCCAATGATTAAGTTAGTTCAATCTGAGTTGAAAGAGTGTAATAAACGCTGAGAGTGCCAAAAAAAATTCCTTGTACTTGTGTGGGAGACAGCTTGTATAAGAAGGTGGAATGACATTATGGCAACTGAGGAAGGGTATTTTTGTCTTTGTAGTTAGTTAAATCATAGGCCACATATAATTAGGTCAAATCCTACTGGACTACTAGTATGAGGCATGGATAGTAACTTATATGTAAATCAAGATTATATAAGTTCGGTGTTGACCTTAGAGCTTGAACTTGGGAAGTTAAAGAATGAAGTGCAGATTCATAGATATTCAGTCATTCTGTCTAATTTTAAAACTATATATATAATATGGCGAAGATATTGTAAACTTTATTTCCTTTCTCTTTGCGACCAAATCTTTTTAATTTATTTCAATATGTGGAAGGTCCTCTGGCATAAATTACTACAAAAATGCTATTTTTCTTTCAACTTTGTAACCAAAGATGATTCATTTGAGTGGGCTTTAAAATAAAATAAAGTTGAAGCAAATATTCATCAACAACAATATCATTTCTCCGTTAGGTAACACACAATAGCTACCAATCACGACTTTATCCCAAATTAATTAAATAAAAATAAAAGGCATCTTTACTCTAAAAGTTAGAATAATTGCCTTAGAAGGCTTTACCATAAATGAAAATGCACTTGCGTCTCTGAAAGCAGAAGATTAAATTGTTTTAATTCAAAAACTTAAGCTATTAAAAAACATTCATGAAATTTTTATTATAATCTTTTACATAAATTCCCCTTCACGCAAAAGTTACATTTAGGCTTAAAGCATGTACAATTTAATTAAAGAGTGGGAGTGGTAAGAATCAAACTCTCAAGCCCCAATTTTGAACATGTCACCGGTATAGAAAATTATCACTCAAGCAGCCTCCTACAAGCTTACACATACATATAAGCAGTTGACTAGAACAATTGAAAACAAAATACTCAAATAACATTTCCTAACATGTAAACCTAGGGAAGCTTTTACAAAATTTTTGTAAAAATCTCCCCTGAATTCTTAACATTTCACTTATACATACAATTGGCAACATGGTGGACAGACACAACAAATTTCATTGTTAGGACTTTGGCCAACACAACAATTTAAATAACATGAAATCATGACACATAACAATGAACTATGCATTATATCCTAGTCCAACTGTCCATAACGTCTAAAGTTACTCCATTCACCTTCCAGAAAATTTGCCACTCCCAAATGGCAAGTGTTCGACACTACAAGAAAACATGACTTTTCTCACAGAAGTTTTCAGTGAGAAACACCCTAATTTTCGTGAGAATTTCAAATTCTCACCAAAATTCTCACGGAAATCAGGGTGTAAGATTTTTTATGCTATGGTCACGGATGTTCTCACAGCTTAAAATTTGTGAGAAATTCTCACGACTAATCATCTGTGAGAATTTCGCACGGCTTATACTCCATGAGAATTTCTCAGGGATTATAAGCAGTGAGAAAAAAGGTAATAAAATAATTTTTTTTGAATGAAGTGTTCTCATGAAGTATAGTCATGAGAAGATCCGTAAGAACTTAATATATTATATATTTTAATTAATATTTAATAATTAAGTGTTTAATTGAATGTTTAATTTCATTTAAATATTAATTACATATTATTAATTATATATTTAATATAAATAAAATGTATTTGTAAATAAATATTTAAATATATTTAAATTAAATAAATTCAAATTTAATGTAAAATTAAATACATTAATTGTCAATCTGACTCAAACTCAGCATCAGTGCGGTCATCGAGAGGGGACTACCGATCAACGGTAGGGGGAGAGGGAGGGACAGGAGTTGCACGGCCACTAACTATTTGACTGAGCATCTACTGGGATCGCTCATGAAGTTATTGTTCGAGTCGTTCCTCAACCTGGCTGATGACCTCGCTTAATAATTGTTGAGGAACCTGGGTGGATGACTGCGATGGCTAGCTTGAGCGAGCTTTCTTGACCAGGTGAGCCTCATAACCCATCCCATAAACCTGACCCTTTTTGTTCACCCCAATAACTTCCATCCACAGACGAGTGTTATCGTAGGAAGAATTGGTCGACTCTTGGGTGGCTCTGCGCTCCTCAAAAGCTTTCTGTATGACTTAAAACATAATTAGTGATAATTATTTGAATCATAATTAAAAAGAAACCTATAATATTGAAGTTTAATGTAATTTAATTTAACTCACCTAAGTTTGCTCAGCGTACGGATGGACCCAACCCTTGCTTTCACTATATTGAATATTCCGAAAGATTTCAGCAACGTCAACTTGCCTCCCTAACTCTTTTGATTGCAAACAATGAATTAAATTGTTATAATACTAACAAATAAATAAATAAAAGTTAGAAATTAATAAAAACTTACAAGCCTCTTTTTATGCACGGAAAAAGAGATGCTGCCTCCTCGATGGACGGATGCACCTTCACTCTTGGATCGATTAATCTTGTTCCAAGCTGAGTCAGTCTTGAACTCCTTAGATGCCCAATACTAAAAAATTTGGGCCTTGATAGCACTCCCCATCCAAATGCCCTGCGACTTCCCTATCAGAATGTCTCTATGAGCTACTCGGATGCTGTCAGAGTACTTCATGTGGCCTATGCACCTTGACTTCCTCTTCGGGTTTCCAAATATACTTTGCCTGCATTAGAAACAATAGAGAGTAAGTAAGCATTAAGATAAAGTTAATTGAATAAGAAATGTGTAAGTTTGATTAATACCTTAAATAATCTCCACCAATGCTCATCCACTTCAAGAGGAGTCTTTTCAAAGCATTTATAAGCCTCATGATAATGTGATTTGTAGATTGCAGATAATGTCCTCCCAGCATTATCCGGCTCAAATATGAGGTCAGAATATTTTAATTTTATTATAGGATACGACTGTTATATTTTTTAATTATTAAATAAAGTTTGATAATTGTACTTACTCGTTCCCATATATGGTTAACCAGGTGCGCCCGTCAGTGTGTATAGTGCTAAGCAAGGGATCAGTGGATGAGAAGCTGGCACTCACCTAGGAGGTATTTGTCTGTGGTATCACTGCGTGTATGGAAGGTGAATTAGATCCGATGTCGACCCAGAAGCCGTAGGTGTCTACGCCAGTGCCCAACCTGAGTTGGTCATTAATCGACACAGGTTAAACTCAGGGTCAGAGGAGCGAGCAACAACCTTCTCCGTACCCTTTCTTCTATAGGATTCAGAACCCCTTTCAGCACCTGACATACCTAATATTTAACCTCTTTCAATTCGTTTAATTCATATAAAGAAAACATACCTCAATAACATGTAAAGCAGGTATATATTTTATACATGAACTAATCTAATGATTAAGCATAATCTACTTTTTAACTGTTCTACCTTAGAAGTAAATAACTTAGGGATTCAGAGACATGCTTAGTGATATATACATATATATGAAGCATCAACCCTACAAAAACAAGACCCTATTTATATCCAATACTTATACAAGAAATAGCACAACATATCCAATTATAACTAACATTTTATATATTTTCTTGCGTCTTGTCAAAATTTTTATATCTATATCCATTTCTAATTAACCTAACTTTGTTTCTCGTGATTCCTATTGTATGTAGATTACCACTGTGAAGTAACATACATATATCTATATATATTCAAGAGGTAAAACTTTAAAAAGTCTAGAAGAAAGATAGGTCTATTTCAAAAAATTACTAAATTCTAGTCCTCACTTTGCCTGTAGACCAAAAATGGTACAGCCTACTCTCATTAATAATCTCAAGTTGAAAATTATGGGCAAGGATAACCATTGATTGACAATGAGATCATGAGGGTAGGTGAATTGTGGTGTGACATTGTTATTGGCAACCAACCACTAATGAAAATGAAACAGACCAGTTTATTAATTATGATTCTAGTAACTTTGTAACCTTAAGTCTGCACCAGAGAAAATAATGTGACATTAGTTAAGTAGTTGAAATCAGTAGTGTATTCTTCTATTATACTATTTTTATTTCTTTCCAGAGTCGGTCATAACTCAATGGTTATTTATCTGAATTTTCTTCGAGTCTGCTACAGACTACAAATTCATAGAATTTTTAAAGAATATTTCTTCTGTAAAAAGTAAAAAATAAAATTTAAGAAAGCAGTTATGTATATTCATTTTCACTCTGATGAACCCATTGCACCAACTCAGTAACTCAGCAAATGGTTAGTAGACAGGCAACACACATCCTAGCAGATAATGTATCACAAACTGTTCTTGATACTAATAAGTGAACCATCACATAAATCAATTATAGAGCAATAAATCTGAATAAAACTCCCATTCGAGATATTAATAAATTACTCAATAAAACACAAAAAGGCACACAAGCATGTGACAGGTTGATCAATGATTAACACTTTGCAAGTCCCCCCACAACAATTAATAGGGGTGGTTCACACAAGCTTTACAAGCTTGGCTTGCAACATTTAGCTCTTATGACTGATAGGCAAGCAACTCTTATTTTCAAAAGGAAACAAAAAAAGTATATAATCCTCTTCCAATATTGCGTTATATTCCACCTTATATATGAAGGGTCTTTACAGACGGGCTGTATAAAGAATGATTGTTTCTACAAATCCTTCCAATTTACAAAAATTTAATCTTCTATACACACCCATGATAAATGCCTCTCCACTCTACCCCTTCAATCATTGAGGATCTAGAAAAGTTCAATTAATTGGCTATTAGCAGATAATGAATAAACAAACAGATAGCGAATCAGACCCTCAGAGTGCCAACCAAAAAGCAGTATCTTCTTACAAAACCCAAAAATCAAAATCTTCCTCAAAACATTGCAAATCCTTGAGAAACATCCAAGAAGCAAAAACCCACATCCAATCTCAAAAAGAAGGCAAACGCAGCTTTAGAAATGAAGAATGGTAACCATGAACACAGCAAAAACGAAGAGAATCAAGAGATGAAATTACCTGGGTTTGGGGGCTGAAGACAATGTCGTGGGCTGTGTCTAAGAGAAAGTGACGAGTTGCTGGTCGGTGGACGACGGTGGTCTTCCTCGGCTGCAACATCTTCGTGGGACATAAAATGAGAGGGTCAGATATGAGGAGCACTCCAGGTATCGAGGGTAAATGAGAGTCAAACTAGGAAATGCTAATATGAAAGAACCTCTTTCCTCTCTACTCCGGTAGAAGGTTTTTGAAGGGAAAAAAAATGAAGAAAACTTTTTTGTGTTATTTTTAGAATCTGAGACTTTTATTTTTAGAAAACTATTTTTTTTCCTTTTATTTTGAAACAACCGGGTTCTGAGACTTGACTTGAGTCAAAACTTTTATAGCATTATCGTGTAGGAACTAGGAAATGGAATACACGCAACGATGACCGAGTGAGAATGTGATGTAGAACTTCGTCCCTTGTCGCGCACCAAGAATGGAGGGACTTTGGATGACCCAGAACAATTGAGGTTCCTAAATTTGGGCCCAGACTATAGCTTTAAAGTTCATTGCGCATTGCCTTGCTTCTCTCTCTCTCTCTCTCTCTCTCTCTCTCTCTCTCTCTTCAAATGGTCCCCATCTTTTTCTTTTTAATACAAAGGGCACGAAAAATTTAGAAGAAATTATTACCTTATGTTTATTGGAATACTAAATTTTTATATAATGTGTCATGTACACTAAATTTTTAAATAATATCATGTATTATGTATTTTTTAAAATAATTATTTTGTTATAAAAGTGATTATTATGTCATAACTATAACATAATAATCACTTTTATAACTGCATAATCACTTTTTATCAATGACAAAAAAATTATACATGATACATGGTATCATTTGAGAATTTGATGCCTATAAAGTACCAAATGAATTTTATAAATCTTGTATATAATAATTTATTACAGTAACTATATGTATTTTTTAATTTAATTTAATTTAATTATTTTTAAAATATTATATTATAAACTAATTTATTAAGAATTTTATACGACAAACTTTTTTCCATAATAAATTAATTTTTTAATAATATTTACTATCAATTCAATTTTATAAAAATTGATTTTAATATCTTATATAGTGTTATGCAAATGCCTAAGTGCAATAGTAGAAAATTCAAAAAAATTCAAAAAATAATAGAAAATTTTAAAAAATAGAAATAAACTTTAAAATTACAAACAAAAATAATTAAAGAAAGAAAAAAATAACTAAATAAACGAAAAAGCACCCGCATGCAACGTGTCATTCGATGTATATTTGAAAACACATTTTTTCAACAAAGAAAAGAAAAGAAAGTGGAAAAATATTAAATAAATCAATATTGATAACAAAAGCAGGTTTTGAGTTGATTAATTTCAAATATGATACTTTTAAAATACTAAATAATAATATTTTACTCACAACATAGAATAAGTAATATTTAAATATGATACTTTCAAATAAGATACTTTTAATTGCTTTCTAAAACATAATCACTAAGAGGGTCTTCATCAGTTTCCCCATCACTAGTGTTATAATCATCTTCTTCATCTTCGCCAACTGCTTCTATATCATCATCACCTTTAGTTACAAAACCCTCATTTATTGATAAGTCCACTTCCTCATAAGCAAGCGCAGCTGTATCATCTCTCAAATCTCCATGGTTATGATCTTCATCAATAATTAACTCTGGAGACCGATGATGTGTGTCTTGGAATGGGGCATCTGGGGCATCAATTGTGTGCCTAGCCTTAGTTTTAATTACATGTAACCAACCCTGCTTGTTTGGAGATGTCTCGAGATAATGTGCAAAATAAACTTGCTCTGCTTGTTGAACGAAAATAAAATGGTCATTCCCCTTATATGTGGACGTCGAATTGACCTCCATAAATCCATATTTTGGATAATTTCTTGTTCCCCAGTTAGAATGATCAAACAATTTGCATATAAATAGTACTAACTGTTTAACAGGTAATTCAAAATATTCAACATCAATAATTTCACTCAAAATGCCATGATACAATGACTCTGATTCATCATAAGCAGAGCCTTTAAGACAAACCCCACTGTTATTAGTTTTTCGACCATTAAACCATTCTTCTGTATAAAACTTATATCCGTTGATATTCACTAGGTCCCATGTGTTAACCTTCCTTGCCGGGCCCTAAGCCAAAGACCTTAAAAGGCCACCAACAATCCCATTTGTAGGGTTTAGCACTAAATATATTTTACAATTAGTCACTTTATAAGCATAAATAAAAATATATAACATATCAAATTAGATTGTTAAAGTAACTTACAAAATTCCTGAACCACTAACGAAATCCATTAGTAGTATGATTGTCAACCTCATTGGTGGATAAATCACCGTATATCTCATATAACAACTCTATGTACATGCTGCAGCAAGATAAATTGTTATTAACACATAAGAATTTATTGATGAATATTTGAAGAAGTTATGAAGGTATAACTAACTTACTTCTGATAAGGTTTAACCTCAGGATAATTTTGCAAGACATAAATTACAATAGATTATAGTTCCTCATCAGTTAGATAACATTGACTCATAGTTCCATGGAGGTAAGCAGGATAGTTGAAAATTGAGATAGGTTAACCAAATGAAATTTTCCCACAATCATCGTTCTTAGGCACTCTTCTGGTTCTTGAATGCACATGAGACTTGAAGTAGTAAGAGCAAAAAGTTGAAGTCTCTTCAAGAATATATGCCTTGCATATAGAACCTTCCACATGAGCTTTGTTTTTTACGTTTTCCTTTAACGTATACATAACCTCTCAAAATGGTACATCCATCTATATTGCACAGGTCCATTTGCCAATGCTTCTTCAACTGAGTGAACAGATACATGTTCCATCACATCAAAAAATGCAGGGGGAAAATCTTCTCAAGTTTACAAAGGATGATAGGGATGTTATTTTCCATGACCTGTAAATCAGATTTACGCAAAGTAGGAGAGGAAAGATCTCTAAAAAATTAACTCAACTCCACAAGAGGTTCCCAAATTGTAGAAGGCAACCCACTGAAGGCTATTGGCAGAAGCCTGTCCATAAACACATGACAGTCGTGACTTTTCATATGGGTCAAAGTCCAAGAATTATTGTCGACACATCTCCCTAAGTTTGATGCATATCTATTAGAAAGCTTCAGACTCTGCACCCACTCATAAACTACTTTCTTTTGCTCAGCAGTTAGTATGTAGAGTACCTTTGGTTTCACAACTTTACCGTTATCTAATTGTTGCAACTCCAAACTTGGACGCTTACAATATATAACTAGATCCAATCCTTACCTTCATATTGTCTTTGGTCTTATCTTTAACATCCATTACCATGTTAAACACATTTCTAAACACATTAGCCTCTGTGTGCATCACATCTATGTTGTGTGGGACTAACAAAGTAGGCCAATAAGGTAAATCCCAGAAAATACTGTGTTTGGTCAAATTGTGTGTTACACCATAACTAGTAGAAGTCTCCCCCCATTATCTGTTACTCTTGCATGTCTCAATGCCTATAGATAAAGTTTATCTCCAAAAAAACGCTTAGGTAGGATGCCTCTCTCAATTTTATTCTTTAAGAAGTTGTGCTTATTTCATCGAAAAGGATGTTCAACGGGTAAGAATTGTACGTGGCAATCAAAATAACAAATCTTTTGCCCATGTTTAAGATAAAATGCCTTCAAACAGCCCATACAAATCGAGCAACCTAGCTTACTAAAAGTTTGCCATCCCGATAGCATTCCATATGCTAGAAAGTCATTGATGGTCCACAAAAGAGCAGCTTGCATGACGAAGTTTTGTTTCAATGAAATATCATACGTAAGTACTCCCTGCTCTCAAAGCAGTTGTAGATCTTTAATTAGAGGCTGCAAGAAAACATCAATTTTGCTTTTTGGATTATGTGAACCTAGAATAATCACCGTTAAGAACATATACTCCCTTCGCATACACATGTAAGGCGGAAGATTATAAGGAGTAATGATGAAAGGCCAAGAAGAATATGTCTTGGCATTCATTTCGAATGAACTGAAACCATCTGCACACAGACCCAACCTAACATTCTTGGGATCAATAGCGAAATTTGGGTAAACCTGGTCAAAATGCTTCCATGTCTCTCCATCTGATGGATGCGACAACACCTTTAACTCATGTGAGTGTTCCTAATGTCATCTCATTTCACCCGTAGATGCCTTGGATGTAAAAAGTCTTTGTAGTCTAGGAATAATGGGTAAATACCACATCTGTTTGTTTGGAACATCCATAATCTTCCTTTTACCAACTTGTGACTGTCTGAATTGTGCTGCACCACAAAATCGACATTGTTTACTATTTTCTTCATCACCATTATATAACATGCACCCTTGTGGATAACAATCAATCTTTTTATATCCACAACCGAGTTTAGAAACCAATTTCTTGGTATAGTACAAATTCGTGGGCATTCGATGACCGCTTGGTAGTATCTCACTTATTAGTGTTATAAACTCATCTATACAGGCCTCCGCAATGTTATAGTTTGACTTGATGCTCAACAATTTAATATTTTTATGAATAAAATTATTTTAAAGTTAAATATACCTGGTGCTTATTCTATCTTAGAAATTTTGAGATATTATATGCGGCTTTAGAATGTCAATTTTCTCGCAATATTATACCATGAAGGATGACCACATGATTAAAGTGAATATGATTCTAAAGTTTATTCATGTCATAATAATTCGTTTTCAAAATCAAATTACATACTGAGAAAGAAAGAGAGCCTGTGACTCTTTTTCTTTTCCTTTTCCTTTTCATATTTATGATGTAGCGTAATTGGAATAAAGGGGACAGCCCACCACTAACCAGAATTAAGCATTAGATATTTTTGCCATATATTTTGATTTTAATACAAAATTGTCTATGTAATGATTGAAATTAATTGTGAATAAATCAATATATATGTACTAATTTCTTATATTAAACTCAAAACAAAATATAACCAAAATTATATATATTTTTATAAATAATCTTTATTGTCACGTTAATCTAGCAATTTTATTGCTGGATACTCTGCAAGTGTAGCTGTACTATTTGTCAAATCATAAAAAGAAAAACCTAATTACCTCATAACATTGCTTATATATAAAAGATTATCATCCATAATGGTACCTTGCTAAAATATTATACTTTTAGAATTTTTTCACTAACTTAACTATTGGAGTGTACGAGCAAAATTACTCATCTCCTTTGTCTTTCACCCTTCTTGTGTTTGTAGTTATTGGATTGACCCCATAAAAAATTTAGAACAATCATAATTAAATGAATTAAATGTAATTAATATATATTTAAACTCGTTCATTTAATATATGAGCCAAATAAATATAATATATTGCAAAGAATTCAGTTTCATGATTTATATTAATTAAAACTCTTGCAAATTAACTCGGTTAATCAATTTATAATTATATATATAGGAACAAATTCCTGTTGATACATCAAATCTTGTTTACAGAATGAATGTCAAAGATTATATTCCCACAATCCATCGAATCCTCATTGCATTAATTCCAAAAATGAATTGAATAAGGGCAAGCTGAGGAAGGCATTTCTAGGTTTAGGGCTCCATAAATAGGTGAAGCAGTGAAAGAAGAGAGAGAATTAAGACAGCATTTGATTTTGTCATTGCATTAATTCTTTTTTTTTTCCCTGACCACTTGCTCAGTAGTTCTGTTTAGAGTTCCAATGATCAAGTTAGTTCTTTTCATAGATGGAGTTCCAAAATAGTAAAGTAAGTTCATAGTGATCAAGTTAATTATTAGCTGAAATGAAATAACTAAAATCCTTAAATAGATTTCACAATATAGCAAGAAGTAGGTGTAAGTTGGAAAGTGCGATATGATTTCGGAAGATTGTTAACATAAGATAGTTATTAAGAACATGGTTTATTCGAGAGAGCTTATTCCTATGTTAGTACTCTTAGTGACTTATTTATTTCTATGAGGTTTGAGTTTATTGGCCTGGACTAATAAAAACTCGATAGGCTCAGGAGAATTATGCAATATCATATATATAATATATAGTCTCTTAGTATGGTAATATCAATTTCATCAAAAAATTGTATATATTTCTTATTTAGGGGTGGAGAGGTTATAAGAAATGTATCTATTTTTTTTAGTGATAGGTAAAGTACGTTAGGGAGGCAACAAAAGTTAGAACCCCTAATGTTAAAGTCATATAATACTTAGTGTTAAGAAAATTGGTATTTGAACTATTGCACTTGGACATATATGTATCTATTTATTACATGGAACTTTGGGAATAAATAATTAGTTATGGTACTTCTATAGTAATTACGTTACGTTTGTTTTTGCTGTTTTTTTAAAACTTCCTTCCTTCAGCAACGGAATATTCAAAAAGATAAATCACATTTGAATATAAAAGAGTAACGACTTATATATCCAATAATATTGATATTAAATTTGATGTATAAGTATAATCATAATAGTAAATATACTCACAAAAGTATAATGAGTTATGACCATATTATTGTTAGTTATATTTTGTTCATACTGAACTAAGCATATGTACTTGTCAGAAAAAAAAGAAAACAATTCGATTTATAATTTTCAAAAGAAAAGATTACTCTTCGAATTGGAAAGATGGATTCTCAATGGAAATGGACAAGTCAATTGACTTCAGAGGTCAGAATTCAAAAGACAATTAAAAAGGGCCTAAATGCAACTGATGGATACCATGGTCAGTCAAAGATCAAAGCCCCTTTGCATATTCCAGATGGACCCATAACAAGATCAAGAGCAAAGAAAATCAAGGAAGTTATGCAAGGACTTATTCAAGCTACTTAGGTCGAGGCTTCCAATTCTCCTAATATAATAGCAGCATTAAAGATGAGCCTAAAAGAGGAGCAGCCAAGCCTAATTCATATGATCCAAGTTACTGAGGCTAATTAGTATTTCCTATGTTATTGGGCCTTAGTTGTAATTGCTTATTTGTATTTGGGCCTTAATAGCTTTAAGTTGGATTGTTTGGTTTTGGGTTGAACTTATATTTATGTCAGTCATTTTGAGCCATTTTGTGGCTATCTTGTAGCATATTTTCAACTGGCCCTTTTTAGTGTAGTGGAGGTCGATTTTGTTTAGGGCTAGGTTAAATTGATGGTTGCCCTTTTATGTAGAGGTGTGTAGCCTTTGAACATCATTATTCAGACCTTGTGAAATTTGGTTTTAATCCAAAGAGAAGAATTTTCTCTCTTAGTTTTTGAGGAACTTTGAACTTATCAAAGGAGATTTCCTTTGTGGCATTCTTGCTAATCTGGGTTCTTGGATCAAGTTTCCAAAGAGTCTAGATTGTTTGTAAAATCTATTTTTTGGCTTCTTGGGTGAGTATTCAAATTTGTCTGTGGATTCAAGGGAAATTAATCCTACAGGTTCACATCATTTAGTATCAGAGCTTAGTTCCAAAATTAGGTTTGATTTATCCTTTTACTATTTTTCTAATTTTTTAGTCGTTTTTGTTCTCTTATGTTCATCATTACTGTCGGTTCTATCTATTGTTCGATTCTTTTCTTGCTCGTCTTTTCCTGTTCTTGTTTGTCTTCTATTATGCTTGTTCGTGTTTCAATTCTAGAGTTCGTACCTTGTTTGTTCGTTTGTTTGAGTTCTGGATTGCAAATTTACAACTCCCATGTTTTGAAATTTCATGTTTCTTTAAGTGATTAAAAAGAAAGGAAAATATTTGCTGTTAGGTGTTACAGAAAAAGAAAAGAAAAGAAAAAAGTAATTTTTACCTACCTAACTTCAAACAGTCATAACTTTTTGCATAAGTGGGATTACAGAATTCCTAATACCAAACTGGAAATCTCTTTTCAAGCCAATTGTCGTCCCAACCTAGGTTTACCCGGTTGAGGTCAAATTCAGGGTTAAATTATATTTTTAAAGTGTGTTTTGGGTACTTTGAAATTTTCAGTAGCATTGTCATAATTTCCTGCATTTTCAAAATTCTTGTGTTTGTCCCTTTTTAGATTTAACTTTGTATGTCTTGTTTCCTGTCACTTGATTCTTGATTCCTATCCTTTGTTACTTGTTTCCTAGTTGTTCACTTTTGTGTGTTATCCTTTTATTCTCTTCGTACATTGTTTCCTACTTGTTTTCTTGATTTCTTGATTGGTGGGAATTACACAAGGGTACTATTTTCTATGTGGGTTCACTAGTTCTTAAAGAACCTAGCAGGGATAACAAGGAGTGGAAAAAGGCAAGAGTAGTGAGCTTAATTGAGGGTAAAATCCTAACTACAGTTAAACACAAGTGGAGTGTTACCAAGAGTGCAAACACGTGAGGATTTGTTCTTTGTAACCTACAAAAAAAATGTCAAATCAGAATGATTCACCATCTAATGAGGAAAATTTATCATTTGTACTGCGAGCCATGCAACAGTAATTTGAGCGACTGAATGTGATTTTTGGGCATATGAAAGATAGGATGGATAGGGAGGATGAAACTATAGTTGAAATGCAAAGGGGACAGCCTTATAGAGAACCTGTCAAGGAGAGACAAAACAGGCGTGGTTATGTTCCTTTAGAGGAATATGAAGAGGAAGATGAGTTGAGAAGTGAAAATGAAAGAGAGAGTACATATGAAGTGAATATGGGTAGATTTGGCTGTAGAGGAGGTAGGCATTAGAGGAGGCCTATAAGAGACTTAGGACGGAGAGATAGTGTCGATATAAATGTGGATAACATTAAGTTGAAGATTCCATCCTTCTAAGGTAGAAGAGACCTCGAGGCTTACCTAGAATGGGAAAAGAAAATTCAATTGATTTTTTATTGTCATAACTATTCTGAGGATAAGAAGGTGAAATTAGTAGTGGTTGAATTCATTGACTATACTCTTATTTGATGGGACTAATTAATGACCAACAGGAAGAGGAACTATGAGGGACCCATAGGTACATAGGGTAAACTAAAGGCCTTCACGAGGAAGAGATTCATACCTAACCACTATTATATAAGCCTTTACCAAAAACTCCAATACATTTTAGAAGGTTCAATGAGTGTAGAGGATTACCACAAGAAAATAAACGCTGTTATGATTAGGGCTAATGTAAAGAAGGATAGGGAGGCCACAATGGCCAAGTTTTTGAGTGGGTTAAATAAAGACATAGCCAATATAGTGGAGTTACAACATTATGTAGAGATGGAGGACATGTTACACATGACTATGAATGTGGAGAGGCAACTAAAAAGAAAAGGAACTGCAAGGTTTACTTTTGATTGTACTACTCCTTGGAAACCAAAATGAGGTAGTCATGATAGAAATGACAAGGTTGTTTTTAAGAGTAAGAGTAAACCATCAAAGGAGAAAGAATAGTTAGTTCACAAAAAAAACCCAGAGCTGATCCCCAACCTTATAAGAACAGGGATATCAAATGTATTAAGTGCTTGGGGTTAAAACATGTAGCTTCACAATGTCCAAAAAATAGGGTAATGGTTGTGCATGACCAAGGTGAAGTAGTGACTAAAAGTGAAAGTGATGAGATGCCCGAGTTGGTTAATACTAGTGATGATGAGGGCGTAGAGTACCCTGTAAAAGGTGAAACTCTTGTTGTGAGGCGAGCTCTTAATGCATAAGTTAAGATAAATGATAGAGTGCAACAGAGAGAAAATTATTTCACACAAGGTGTTATGTTAGGAACAAAGTATGTAATATGATCATAGATGGAGGAAGTTACATTAATGTAGTTAGTACCACCCTTGTTAAGAAGCTGGGTTTGCCGTTGCGAAAGCATCATAGGCATTATAAGTTATAGTGGTTAAATGAGTGTGGGGAAATCAATGTCTATAAGCAAGTCTTGGTATCTTTTTCCATTGGGAGGTATAGGGATCAAGTGCTTTGTGATATGGTCTCTATGCATGCTAGCCTTATCTTGTTGGGAATACCATGGTAGTATGACAAGAAAGTGATACATGATGGGTTTAAAAACAGGTACAACTTTGTTAAAGATGGAAATTTGATTACACTTGTTCCTTTAGTTTCAAAACAGGTTTATGAGGATCAAAATAAGTTAAAGGGTGAGATTAAGCATAAAAAAGAGAATAAGGCCGAAACTTCAAAAAAAGGAGAAAGTCAGAAAAGAGCTGGAGGGGTGGCTGAAATCATTGAAAAGGAAGAAGAGCCATAAGAGAGAAAAGAAAGAGATCCTGCAAAGAGAAAAGACAGAACAAAATTGAATTTTTATGCAACAAGAAGTGAGGTTAAATGAGCTTTTATGGCAAACCAATATATGGTTTTGCTAGTGTACAAGGAATCATATCTTAATTTTGATGAGACTAACCAATCTCTTCCTAGTATGGCTATTTCTTTGTTGCAAGAATTTGTGGATGTGCTCCCCGAAGAAATGCCTAGTGGGTTACCACCCATTAGAGGTATTGAGCACCAAATTGACTTTATACTAGGAGTCGTCATTCCAAATTGACTAACCTATAGAAGCAATCCCGAGGAGACAAATGAGCTTCAATGGTAAGTTGATGAGCAAATGGTACATAAGGGAAAGCACAAGTCCGTGTGATGTGCTAGTGTGCCAGTGCTGTTAGTTCCAAAAAAAGATGGCATGTAGAGAATGTGCGTAGATTGTAGAGTAGTCAACAATATCATGGTAAAATATCATTATCCCATACCTAAATTATATGATATGCTTGATAAACTACTTGAGTCATATGTTTTTAGCAAAATAGATCTTAAGAGTGGATACCATCATATTAGGATGCAGAAAAGTGATGAGTGGAAAACTGCCTTTAATACCAAATATGGGCTTTATGAATGGTTACTTATGCCATTTGGTCTTACAAATGCACTTAGTACTTTTATGAGACTAATGAATCATGTGTTGTGTGCTTTCATTAGGAAATTTATGGTAGTATACTTTGATGACATTAGTATACATCAAAAGCCTATATGAACATGTTAATCATTTGAGATGTGAGCTTGATGTCTTAAGAAGTGAGAAATTGTATGCTAATTTTAAGAAGTGTACATTCTGCATGGAAAATGTTGTCTTTCTTGGTTATGTGGTTACTGCAAAAGGTATTGAGGTATATGAAAAGAAAATCAAAGCAATCAAAGAGTGACAAATGCCTAAAGGTATCACTAAAGTGAGAAGCTTTCATGATCTAACTAGTTTTTAAAAGCATTTTGTTAAAGATTTTAGCACCATTGCTGCACCAGTCATTGAAATAGTTAAAAAGAATGTTGGCCTTCGTTGAGGCATTGAGCAAAAGAATACATTTTTTGTTATTAAATAAAGGTTATGTTCTGCACCTATGTTAGCATTACCTAACTTTAACAAAACTTTTAAGATTGAATGTAATGGTTCAAGGATTAGGATTAGAGCTGTTTTGATGCAGGATAAGTGGTCTTTAGCTTGTTTTAGCGAGAAGTTAAGTGGGGCAGCTTTGAATTACCCTACTTATGACAAGGAACTTTATGCCCTTGTATGAACTTTGGAGACATGGAAACACTACCTCTGGCTAAAGGAGTTTATGATTCACACCAACCATGAGTCCTTGAAGCATTTCAAGGGTCAAGGTAAGTTAAACAAGAAGCATGCTAGATGGATAGAGTATGTTGAGACATTTCCTTATGTCATCCAATATAAGCAAGGTAAGGAGAACATAGTTGCTGATGCCTTATCTAGGAGGCATGTGCTTCTTACTTCTATGAGTGCCAAATTACTTGGATTTGAGTTTATAAAAGATGTGGATGCTAATGATGCTGATTTTTCTTCTGTGTATATGGCATATGATAAAGCAGCATTTGGTAAGTTTTACAAGCATGATGGTTACTTATTTAGAGAAAGCAAACTGTGTATACTTAATTGCTCAATGCATGAATTATTAGTGTGTGAGGTACATGGTAGGGGATAAATGGGACATTTTGGTGTTAGGAAAACCTTATAAATTTTGCATGAGCATTTCTTTTGACTTAAGATGAAAAGAGATGTTATTCACATTTAATTTGCAGTGGATGCATCACATATAAAAAGGCCAAGTCTAAGGTTTTGCCACGTGAGTGGTATATACCCTTACCTGTTCCTAGTGAACCATGGGTAGATCTGTCTTTGGAATTGTTTTGGGGCTGCCTAGGACAAAAAGGGGCAGAGATTCAATTTTTGTGATAATAGACAGATTTAGTAAGATGACACATTTCATTCCATGCCATAAATCATACGATGCCACAAACATAGCTGACTTGTTTTTCAGAGAAGTAGTGCGACTCCATGGTGCCTAGGAGTATTGTATTTGATAGGAATGCTAAATTCCTTAGCTGCTTTTGGAAAGTTTTGTGGGGCAAGTTAAGCACTAAACTTTTATTTTCTGCTACTTGTCACCCCTAAAATGATGGGTAAACTGAAGTAGTTAATCAAACTTTAGGTCAAATTTTTGTGTACTATCATTTAAAAGAATTTGAAAAATTAGGAGGATTGTTTGCCATTCATAGAGTTTTCATATAATAGGTCCATGCATTCTACTACTTCCCATTCTCTATTTGAGATTGTTAATGACTTTAATCCGCTTACTCCTTTAAATTTGATTCCTTTACCTGTTAATGAAAGGGTAAGCTTGGATGGGAAAAAGAAGGCCGACTTGGTGAAGTTCCTTCATGAAACAGTTTGACTTCAGATTGAAAAGAAAAATGGACAATATGCTTCACAAGCTAACAAAGGAAGAAGAAGAGTACTCTTTGAGCTCAGCTATTAGGTTTAGGTTCACATATGCAAAGAAAGGTTCCTAGATCATATAAGGTCTAAGCTACAGCCTAGGGGAGATGAACCATTCCAAGTCCTTGAGAAGACTAATGATTATGTATACAAACTGGATCTCCTAGGTGAGTGTAATGTGTCTGCCACTTTTAATGTTGCTGGTCTTTCTCCCTTTGATGTAGGTGACGATTTGAGGTCAGATCCTTTCGAGGAGAGAGGAAATGATGGATACCACGGTGGCCGAGGATTAAGGACCCTTTGCATGTTCCAGATGGACCCATTACGAGATCAAGAGCAAAGAAGATAAAAAAAAGCTATGCAAGGACTTATTCAAGCTACTTGGGTCAAGACTTCTAATTCTCCTGACATAATACCAGCATGAAAGATGAGCTTGAAAGAGGAGGAGCCAAGCCTAATTCACATGATTCAAGTGATTGAGGCTAATTAGTATTTCCTATGTTATTAGGCCTTAGTTGCAATTGCTTATTTGTATTTGGGCCTTAATAGCTTTAAGTTGGACTGTTTGGTTTTAGGCTGAACTTATATTTGTGTCTTAGTCACTTTGGAACATTTTGTAGCTATCTTGTAGCTCATTTTTGGCTAGCCTTTTTTATTATAGTGCAGGCTGATTTTGTTTAGGGCTAGGTTAAGTTGCTGGTTGCCCTTTTATG
This sequence comes from Ceratonia siliqua, assembly GCA_034509205.1. Classification (NCBI taxonomy): domain Eukaryota; kingdom Viridiplantae; phylum Streptophyta; class Magnoliopsida; order Fabales; family Fabaceae; genus Ceratonia; species Ceratonia siliqua. Next base: position 25,738 of record JASKGM010055248.1, on the reverse strand, counting down.
TAGGTGTAGTCTTTGAACATCATTATTCAGACTTCATGAGATTTGGTTTTAATCCAAAGAGAAGAGTTTTCTCTCTTGGTTCTTGAGGAATTTTGAACTTATCAAAGGAGATTTCCTTTGTGGCATTCTTATTGGTCTGTGTTCTTGGAACAAATTTCCAACAAGTCTATATTATTTGTATAATATGATTTTTGGCTTCTTGGGAAATCTATTGGTTGGTTCAAGAGAAATTAATCCTACGGTTTCACATCAGCAATGGTTCCCATAAAAAAATTATCATGTAAATTTTCAGAAGAGACAAGTAAATAGAAAAGAGATATAGAGAATGAATGCAGCGCCTTAGATTTAAGTGAGTCTCACTCTTCTCATTATTATATCTGCCTCTCATTTAAATTTTACATGATAAATTTTGCCAAATTTTAGAAGATATGAATTTGGTTCCAAATGCATAACTATAATATCGTGCCAGTTAAGTGAACCACAATATTTTCGTTAGATCGTGGCCATTAAATGTAAAAACTGATATAGATACGAAATATGATATTAATAGGAATATAGCAATATGAAAAAATTTAAAGTATTTAGGGAAAATTATAGTTTGTAGTTTATCCCAAAATTAGATTGCCTTCCTATTATTATTTAAATTGTGACACTTAATCCTCCTATGCTTTATTCCATTGTCACTTAATTTTAACATAAATAATTACATGAAAATTAAAATGATGAACAATTACATTGTTAAAAATTTTTTTCATTTATAATTTGAAGAATTTAATAATATTTAGAGGTCATTATTAGTTTTAATCTAATATTTACAACTTGAAACTATGAATTTAATTCAAGCAATAGACTTAAAAGTACTATGAAAGTGTTTAAGTGAAAGATTTTTAACAATAAAACTATTCATCTTTTTAACATTCATATGATTATTTTTGTTAAAATTTATATAAAAAAATATCACAAAATGATTAAGCAATAACTAAACAAATTACAAGAGGCAAGTTAATTTGGAGACAAATTATATGAGAGTAAATTGTAATTAACCCAAATATTAATGTAATTTAAATAGGAGTGTTCAATACGTGTGGACATAAATATAATTTTTTTAAAATGTCGGTGCTTTATAAGATCATGAATAAAGTTCACATGTGTGAAGACAATGGAAGAAGGAAAAGCAAATACTACTCTCTATAGGCTTAAAGATAAGAAAACGAAGAAGAAGAAGAATGGAGGTTGAGTGTGATGGGAATCTGTATAGTATAACTTACATTGTTTCAGTGTACTGAGATTAATGACACGTCCAGAAGGAACTGGGAACAAATTAAGAAAGCAGCCTCTCTATTAAGTCAAAATCTTATCAGATATCCAGCTATATGTGATCATCAGATCAATTTCTTATTAAGAACAAATTCTCATTGGCAATTTCATATCCCAAACATGGGTAATCACCAACAGTAATAGAATCCCTAACTCCCTTCATTGATTAAATATTCTATTCCTACACAACTGTTAGGGACTTAAACTTTTGAGATGCGTCTATAATTACGAGCAAAGGGACTCCACACCCGTTGACCTTGGCTGCTTATAAATAGGCTACAATATTGAGGCTGGTCTAGAGCATGGAGCGAAAATGAAATGTGTAAGTGTTTAAAGTTGAATGCTCAAGTGGCTTGCATGAAGAGGCCGGAGAGAGTGGATTTGAGCCAAGGATGACTTGCCGGCATCTGCTGAAAAGCAAAGATATCCCGTCTCTTGGAGTTGCTGGAGAGCATCCTTGCTCAAGTTTGCTCCCTTTCCTCACATATGAGACTCTCTAAGAGCTTCAAGCATCGCCATCATTTTGCAATATTCTTCAATGTACCAAATTTAGTTTGTTCTAACTTCCATGGATATAGGTTATACACAAGGGAAGATAACTAGATCTTATTATAAGTTGAGTCCCACGTCTAACTTTCATCAACTTCTATAGAGTTCGAGTTTCAAATTTGACAAATTTCCATGTAAAATGACACTCTAAATTCGCCTGGCAATCTAGTCTAGAAGTATCTACCCTGCTGAAGGCGGGATTAGAACTGAAGTCTTTACACCTGCTGCAAAAAATTTTACCATATAAATGATTATTCTCTTTCTTTCTTCTCCTCTTCAACCTTATTCAGTCTGCATTGCTCAATTTCTAAGACTCATGTTAGGTTAGAGATTAAACGTAGTTTTATATATTAAACAAGTTTCTGAGAATGTTTCAGTCATGACTATTCACTAGCAAGAATGTAATTACTCCTTTAAATCATTAAGGAAACAGAAAACTTCCACATGGTTAGAAGAATCTTCATTTTTATCTCAACTTCTTACTAATAATTCTAAAAAGGTATGTGCTGTAGTCTTTATAATGGTTTGTTATACAGGGTTAACAAAGCTGTCTTTTTCACAGGTTTAAGAATGGAGGAATCATTTCAGGATCAGCTGTTAGTGGTATGTATGTAACAAGGTTTCGCTTGTCGCTCACAAATGAAGATTAAATTTGCTACTTGGGCTAAACTTATGGGGGTTGGGTGGGCTGGGTTTCTGGGTGAAGTTTCTAGATTCAGCTTTTGATGTTATGGGCCAAAAATAGAAGCTCAATTTCTGATGTACCAAAAAACAACAGGAAAAAATCTGTGATTCCCATAATATCAGTACTCTGCTCAATTGATGGTAATGATGACCACTAGATGAGAACATTCAGATTCATTTATTAGTTAATAATATTGCCAACTAGAAAGGACACTAAAACAGTTTGCGTATTGAAATATTGTCCACCTCAATGCTTTTGTTTTATATAGATATTTGTTAGATTTTGAATTCAAATCCTTTAAAAATTGATAAAATTAGGTTCGAGACTAAGCTCATAATTAGGTCTACTTAGCTACATAATCCCATAATAAGGCTAAGAAGATAAAAAACAAGATGAGGCTCATAAATGTGGTTAATGCCTGCCTAGTGCCTTCAATACCTCTTGAGGGCAGAAGACTAGGAAATGAGGAAAATAAAATAAAATAAAATAAAAACAGAATTTTGAGCTTACACTGCAACCAAATCAATCTTCTTTGTTGTGACTTCTTATTCTTTGCTTCAATGCACTCCTTCCCCTCCTTTCCAGTAAGCTTTGAAACTGCATCAAGCCTGTAATTGCAGTTCAAAACAGTCATAGTTCTCTGCATTTTTACACATTTCTGCAATTATTGCAATCACAACCATGACTATAATAGTAATTTAAAACCATGGTTACATTGTCATACTGACTATCTTGAAGTATCAAATTTCAGAGGTATACTACACTAGCTATTCCGTAAAAGCAGAAAAAAGTTTATAACATATTGATGACTAAGTACCCAAGTTCCTGACTATTTACGCTATTAGCATAGATGGTTATTTGTTAAAGTATTTAAGCTGTAGCTCTTCATATATATAAAATTCTAAGAGCTAAATTTCTAGCTTATATCAGTTTCAGTTCTCCCATTCAAATTAAAAAAAAAAAAATCTCTTTCTATTGTGACTTTATTGAATTCTCAAACACTGCAACATACTATAACTTCTATAGTAGTGTTACTGCAACGCGAGACATTCATAGCAGTATAATTTCAGTTTGAATTATGCACATTCTGCTTGGATGCCACTTCTAAATTATTGGTTTTAAGATGTCTTATGTATTTTGTATAGATTTTGCAAGCTTTACCGGTGCGTCTGCTAGTTTCACATTCTGTTTAATTGTAATAGGAAAAACAAAAATTATGTAATTCAAAAAGAAGGATACATAAGCAAACGCTTTCATAATGACTTTGTCTGGAGCACATGATTAACGTCAGCCATTTATATAGGCTTGAGTAGTGGAAGAACTATTTGAGATTCTAATTGGCATGTATGTTGAAAAGATTACACAATTTACTCACATATGAAGACAATTATCAATCACAGCTATTCAACTGCATGACAATCTTTGAGACATGACTAGCAGTGAAGGTTGAGAGTAATGTTCATGATACAAGTTTTTTTGCATGAAAATCTTACACAGAACGATTTATCATTTGAAGAACAATCATAGTTATCATATATTTATGAAATAGAGGTAGATCTTTAACACATTCAATACGTAACCTACTTTTAACCAACAATCCCCATCTTATTATGTTAGACTTCTATTAATATGCATTACTTTGCATCTCCAATAACTTTCTCTTTTAACTCACGCATGCTGAAGTTATTCCATTACAGAATCTCATCCTTAACAGAAAATTCTACAGTTTACTGCATGTTTCAACGCATGAAAGAGATGCATTAGTCAATCAACTAACCATTAGGGAAAAAATAGTTTAAGTCAACGCTTCTGATTGTTCCTAATACCTAAAGTTACATGCACCAAAATGGAAATTGATTCCAAACAAGTATGGTTTTGGACAAGAATGATACGTATAGATTCTCGAGGAAAGATATATGCTCAAGTGTTACTAGCTATTATAGGCTCATGGCTGGTATATCATAGTCTTGTAGGGTGGGTAACCATTTATTATCGTCATGGTATCCTGATTAGTTGTTAGGTTTGGTATTTTACTTTCCACCAGTTATTGTTTATGTACTTGGTAGTTGTTGTAAGATTGTGCATATATCCTTGTATTGTTTTGGCTAGCAAGTTATGAAAAGAAGATATCCACTCAACCTCCCCTGTTTCTCCTCTTTCTCTCTGACTTCCCCTCCCTTCATGCGGGTTCTTCCCATTCTCCTCTGAATTCTCTCTTCTTCCCTCATTCCCCAAATTCTGAACGTATCAATGGTATCAGAGCTAGGTTCCAACTATGGATAGCTGCAAGCTAGACATAGAGTTCTGCAAAGAAGTCTACGGGATCCTGTCCAAACATGAATCAAGCTTCAAACAGATCAACGCCACCTTACGAATGGTGTCGACCAAACTCCAAGTTCTACAGGCTCCTTTGTTAGCCCCAGCCATCAACGCACCGTATTCAACTCCTGTCTTGGTGGTTGAAGAAGAGAAAGAAAGAAATGATCCTGTTTATGATGAATATCCTGAAGATGACGAAGATTCAAGTTGGGTTCAACTAAAGGATGAGTTCTCTTTCGATACTGAGGTTGTTGATATGAGACCTTCGAATGTTGATGAAGATGAAGAAGTCGATAAAAGTGAACCCTAGAAGACAAAGACTACTTATGAGGTGAAGAAGCCTATCATTAAAGTCATTTTTGCTTGTGAAGGAAATGAGTTGAATGAGTACGAACGCAAAAGACTGAAGAAATATGATGGAGAGTATTAGCGCTCCCTTATTGACTCACGGGTTGATAAAACTACTTGGGCTTACAGTTCTGGCATTTGGAGCAGGAAGGAACAAGTTTTAGCCAAGAATGATGGTGATAATATAATGAGTACGTTTAAAGGGAACTTGAATCTGTTCTGGGATAAGCATGATGGCAAGCAGATGTTAGGTATGAACAATTTATGGGTTAACCACTATGGAATTAGTCACACTGAGAGTTTTAAGGAGTTGGGTATGACTGCCTTAGTGAACCAAGTTGATAGATTGCAAAAAATAAATGGACCAGCTGTGGGTGTTGGGGGTGCATTAATGGATATGTTTGCACAGGTTAGATGTAAGATAAATTCTGCCCAAATAATGTTCGAGAAAATGCACACAAAAAATATAGTTACGTGGACCCTGATGGTTACTCAATTGGGTCCCTTCGCTTGTGCAGGGCCAGAATGCTTATCTCTATAGAAGCAATCACATTCTGGGGTTGTAAGGTCAAAGTTGGCTTCATAAGTGTGGGATGCTATTCTTGTTGACAGAATCATAAGAAAACAACGTAGTCATCTTCTTACCAAGCTTCCTACTAAGCTTAAACCAAAAGAGACTACTACCCACAAAAATGCAGGATCACTCTTGGATTTTGCAAGCCAAAAAGTACCTAATTTGAATTAGCTTATGGAGTCCTTGGGTACATACAGGTTCTTTCAACGTGCTTCATGTCAATTGCTCATGGTGGAAATGATGCCCTCAATACCATAGGCTCTTTGGCTGGTGCATTAAACATTCTTCATCATGGCGCTTGCGGAATTGAGATTGTTGTTCCAACTGATGTTCTAGCATTGGGAAGGTTTGGAATAGTTGCAGGGCTTATGATGAGGGGTTATAGTGTGATTGCTACAATTAACAAGGAAATTACCAGACTCACACCAACCAGAGGAATTGCTACTAAGTTCGCTACAGCCTCAGTGGTTCTGACTGCTTCAAAGTTAAGGCTTTCTATTCCAACAACTCATGCTCTAGTAAGTGCAATCATGGGCGTGAGGTTTGCAAAGGAACATAACAGTGTTAGATCAAAAACTGATGGGCATGAATTATTTACTGGTTATTATGAAGTTTATGAAAACTTTGAGGCTACGGGGTGGCAAGAGAATCTTCTGAAGGATGTTTATGCACATGGCTCCAAGACCTCTGCGATTCAACAAAGGGGGATTATTCCTTTTTGCAAGAGGCTTTGTGTAATTCAGCAAGCACAATCTGGAAAGGGAAGAACTATTATAATTTGCTCAAAAATTGTGCAACAGTTTGACGAAAACATAGTTGAATGCCAAGCACTAGTTTTTATTTTCACCCGTGAACTTGCACAACACATTGAGGAAATCATACGAACACTAGGTAACTATCTTCAAGTCAAGGTCCATGCTTGCACGAGTGGGACGAGTGTTCGTGAGGATCAATGTACCCTCTCAAGTAGAGTCTATGATGTTGTTGATGCCCCTGGTCATGTACTTAACATGCTACAAAGACAACCTCTACCCTGAGAATATTAGAATGTTTGTTTTGGATAAGGCGGAAAAGATGCCTTCTCGGGGGTTCAAGGCTGACACTATCTTTGAGAAACAACCTTACCCTTCCAAACTCACAGTTTTATCGGTGGTTATAATTCTTGGTATAGCTCATGTGTATGTTGCTACTAATTCTGTTTTTACCATGACCACATATGCATGGGCATTTACTTATCAGTGGACAATCACTACTGAGAAGGCTTATATGAAATATATGGCCATGCATCTTAAGTTAAACACGTGGGAATTTGTGTTCTACAATAATTTATTATCCCTGATGATGGCTTCAATAATTTGGTTTCTCACAAGAGGCAACTTTAAGATCCTTGATGCCTTGAGATCAAACTCGAGGTATTTATTTGACTTGGCTGTAGTTGCTATTGTATCATTGTCGTGTGTAAGTGGTTTGCCCATCATCTTCTGGGGGTTTATGTCTAGAAAGGCTATTTCGACAACAACATTTACTGTATACCAGGTATACACATCAAGCTTGAGAGAGTTGATCTCTAATAAGCTGAATGTGGAGGGAATTAGGAAGTTTGGATGTAATAATGATATTGAGTTTGCTGGTGAATTTATTCCACCTTTGAAACGGGCTCCACATCAAAGAGTGCAGCTAGATGGAAGAGTTGTCACAAGTCATGCCCTAGGCACTACCATTGATTTTGGTGTAGCATTGGTTAAGAATTTATATGGGAAAGAGAAGGCTAATGAAATTACTGGTCCACTGGTCATGCATCCCAGTCATAGTGATGACTATATTTTTACTGAGCTAAACCCAGTCCAATGGGCGTTTGACCATCCCCCCAAGGTTCTTGTACCAATTGCTAATGACACAGAGGAAATGAAAGTTGTGAGGATCATTGATATCCTGCGAAGAGCAAAAGAAAATATTGTAGTTGTTCTAGTTGAGGACAAAATAGAGGTTGTGGCTTCTCATAAAGTTAAGTTGAAGGCATATAGGTTTCGCAATGAAGCAGCACAGTGTTGTCAACCTGCACTTGCTTTAAATCCTCTAATGGTTGTTGGCCATCATATCCTAAATGGTGTTTCTCTTAATCACTTCCTTAGTCTATCCTTGAGGACAAGGATTCAGAATAGAAGGAAGAATGATATGTATACATTCTCGAGGAAAGATATGTACTCAAGTGTTACTAGCTGTTATAAGCTCATGGCTGGTATATCATAGTCTTGTAAGGTGGGTAACCATTTATTAGCATCATGGTATCCTGATTAGTTGTTAGGTTTGGTATTTTACTTTCTGCCAGTTACTGTTTATGTACTTGATAGTTGTTGTAAGATTGTGCATATATCCTTGTATTGTTTTGGCTAGCAAGTTATGAAAAGAAGATATCCACTCAACCTCCCCTGTTTCTCCTCTTTCTCTCTGGCTTCCACTCCCTTTATGCTGGTTCTTCCCATTCTCCTCTGAATTCTCTCTTCTTCCCTCATTCCCCAAATTTTGAACGTATCAAAGAAGCAGTATGTAGAAGTTCACAGATAATGTGGGGCCATGTGTAGTTTGAAAAAATGATTTAGGGAATTATCTTCTCAGAGGGGTGGGATTCCAACATTTCACTAATTCTCTGCCTATAAATACACTCCAAAGTTCAAGTTCATGAGGTGAACTGAAACTAAAAGCTTATGAAAATATGGTAGAAGCTCAATGTTGTTCGCTCAGGAACCTTGCATGATGGGCTGGAGAGTATATTTAAGCCAAGGATGACTTGTTGGCATCTGTTGAAAAGTAAGAGATTCCATCTCCGCTAGTTGTTGCTAGCAATAGTCCTTGGCTCAAGTTTGTTCCCTTTCTCTCATATAAGATTTTGAAAGAGCTTGTTCATTGCGCCTAGTTGAATGCTTTACTTATGTTATATTTATATTATTTAGGAACTATATAATTTGATGGAAGAAGAGGGTAGTAGTCTAATACTATTGATATTGTGGTTTTTTTTTTTTGAAAAATAATTTGAGGCTTTGAGCTAAAACTTTTACGTAAAGAATCAGTTTTTCTTCATCTCTTTCGCCCCTCTCAGGTCTTTTAAGGTTGCATTGCTAAATTTGAGTATCATGTTGCATTAGAGAGGAAAACCTTGCATTTCAATCCAAGAAGAGTAATTTTTATTTTCTCTCTTTATAAGAGAGAGAGAGAGAAAAAAAACTTCGTCTTTTAGAGTTTGTGTCACACTCTAAATGTAAGAACGTGACTGGCGTAGGAAGCCACCTGGCAACCTACCACCCTACTCTATGACTCCATGTAGTATAATTCAAAATAACTTAAATTAAATTCAAATCAATTTATAAACCAAGTGCTCGAAGCCATATTTTTTAAATAAGGAATTTGTCATGTTATTTTTATATAAAATCGAATAGAATTTCTCCTAAAATATGGACATTCCAGGGTATAATGCACAACCAACATGGATGGATAATTCCACTACACAGAGTTCCATAGCCTTAAGGACACAAGATAAAAAATAATATTAACAGCTAATCAAAATAATTCACATCTACGTGACATGACCAAAACACCAATATGACCCAATGCACTTCCTAGTCAACATGTCCAAATGTCTTCTCAAAACACTCCACCAACAAGAAAAATGCCTACCACAGCTAGTTGGCAGGCTCAGCAGAATATGGAGACTCAGAAGATTTAACACCTGCAGCTTGATCTGAAAAGAAAAAGAAATGAGTGAGTCACAAAGACTCAGTGAGCTGAAACCTTCTATCAATCCTACACATAGAAGCCACATGACAGTTATGGGAATATATTATTTAGAAGGGGAATTAACATAAGCGAAAAGGACTTTAGGAAGTACATTCATATCAAAGGAACATCCCATAGTTTAGAAGACAAGATCATATCATAGGAATAAACTTATCAATATAACTAAATAAAACATAAAATTCTAAAGAGTTTATAATTTTCATATAATCAAGAGAAGGATTGGGTAATTCTTTCTCATGAACAATGAATCACATGCATCCGGAGTAATCTCACAGATGAAATAAATCACATGCCCATTCTAATTGTCTACCTTATATCTCCCATAAATAGTCCATGGACAACTAAGCTAGGTGTACCTAGGGTTACACTATAGAAGTGCCAAAGGATCCATTAAAACTTCAATTATTAATGAGCTCATGTTGCCATACTTTTACAAGTAAACTTAAGCATACAATATTAAAGATTTAAAGTACTTTTTCTATAAGGGAGCATCATCAAAAATTTCATTTCTATCATATCATTAAACATTCCAAAGTTCAATTAGGGTGTATTCCCAGGAATTCTAAAATTAGCTTACATGGTAACATTCTCATAAAAATCAAATTTTTGGGTATAAAAGGGTAATTAATATAACGCAAAGACTAGTAAAGAACATAATTAAAATTTTCTTTTGGTATGCAAGAATAATTAATAAAATTTCAAAACTTTCATAAAAATAATTTCATATGGTTCCGTATATGTAGTTAAAGTAGAAGCTTCAACTCACCTTGCTAACTCTAAAAAGTTCAATGCACAACACCACTCATGAGAATTTATGCTACACCAAGTTAAACCAAGTGGCAAAGAAATTTTTGTTATCTTCAGCTAATCCAAATATTGCCCAAATATTTACAGTTGTCAACAAGCACACTTTCAACTTCTAGCTCGGTGGAATTTACTGAACAATAATAAGGCCCTTGTTAACGATTGTATTTGTAATAGAATTTTATCAAGCAACTAATATTAAAGTGAGACGGTGAAACCCCAAATTAAACCCTAAAGCAAACTTTGACTCAAGGGGCTCTTAAAACCCATATCAAATCATATTAAGCCCAAAAATAGATTTTGGTTCAATGAGCCATTGAAACTCAATTTTAAGTGACATTAAGTCCAAAAATCAATTTTGATTCAATGGACCATTGAAACCCAATTATTTCAAAAATATTTTTCTAAATAAAAGGAATTCAAAGTATTCACATTAAAAAAAATTATTTAATTTATTTTCAAAGAAAAACATTTGGACTTGATTAATTAAGAAAACCCTGATTTCATTTTTTTTATTTTTCTTAAATTAAAAATAAGGTGCATTGAACACCTTTCATATTATTTGCACGAATGAAAACAAATAAAATAAAATAAAATAAATAATAAATAAAAAGAAGGGGATGTCTTATACGTTACACATTGACTTTAAACAAAAGAGGAATAATTAAATATAAACTTAAAATAGAAAGAATGGAAAGTAAAATATAGTATATAAAAATCAAATAACCCAAAACAACATATAGAGAAAATAAAAATAGGCTTAAGAGTTTGAGTGTGTCACAACGTGACAACCGTGAAAAGAACATTGTGACCTTAAAGCAACAAAAAGAAAAAAAATTAAAAAATAAAGTCACCATCAATTAATTAGAAAAATAACTGTGATCCTTTAAAAACTAATTACTAACCCTTGGAACCAAAGAAAGGGTTCGGAAGTCTAATTACATATATGAAAAGTATTAGGCATCCCACAATGTCCATCCCTAAAAATAGTTACCCTACATTATTTGTGCTTAAATTAATTATATTTTAATTACCCCCATTTTTGTTAATGTGAAAAAAAGATAAAAAATGAAAGAATCAGACCTATTTTACTATGTAAGTGCAATCAAAGTTCACGTAATTTAAGATTAATTTGATAAGATTGAGCTTGGGGAAGAATGTATGATCAATTCCCTAAGCCAAAAAATATTTTAGATAATGTGAGAGAATATATCTCTACCCAAAATCTTTAGGGGTTAGGGCAATGTGAAAGGATAAACCTCCATATATAACCTATGGATGAAATAAAACAATATAGAAGAATAAATCTTTATATAGAACTCACGATAATATGATAGAATAATTCTCTACATATAATTTACGAAGCATTAGGTTTATAGAAAAAATTAATTTTCACATGAGAACAATTCTCCATATAATATTTGAGAAAAAAAAACAATTTAATGAGAAATTAAATCTCTACATAAAACTTTCATGACGAGAGAATAACTTCCTACATTGCATTTTACAAAAGTAATGGTGATCTTGAAACCACCTTGAAGAAATATCAAACTTTATTATTTAAATTTCATGCTTTTTTCTATTTTGAGTACTTGAAACTCTTATATCCAAATCTAAGATGAATCTCAAAAAAAGTTTGCTTTGTGGCCTATGGAACCTAATAAAATTAAGCCTTTTATAAAACTTGAGCCTTTGGGGCCCAAATGATTTTGATGGATAGGTCACTTAGAATTCAAAGATTGAATATCATGAACCCCTTTTTAGACTTAATTAAGATAAATTTTGGCCATGGCCCCTTTAACACTCTTGAATTGGGCTTTAGGGAATCCCCCGTTTAAAAAAAAAAATTATTTCCAAGAAAAATAAAAACCATGCAACTCGCCCAATTAGAACTCTGTCTTTTAAAAGTTTCTTTAAAGTTTCATACTTTTTACTTCAAATGGTACGCAACACTATAGATACCTTAGTCTAAAACCGATAAACATAAGAGAAAAAAAAGTCAACACGAAAATGGAATTAACAGTGTAAACATTCCATCAGTAATAAATACAAGGACCAGGAATAAATCATACAACCCAACAGGAAACAGTATACTCTCAGTATTGGGGGGAAAGAAAACTCAAACCAGACCACTTATGAAACCACCAACAATTCCGTTTTCACACAAAAATTGAAAGATCTAAACAGTGTAAACAGCACTCCTCAGTTTCTTCAATAAAAGAAATGCATAAGGGTTTATCACATTTCAGATCTTGTCGCAAATGAAAAGAGAGTTAAATGCCACAAATAAAAATCTAAATACTAAGAACAAAGTATTGCAAGCTTCCCAAAAAAAGAATTTGAACACCTCACCCTAACTATTGATCTAAACATCATGCCATGAACTCTGCATATATCCAAATAAAATAGAAAACCTTAAACACCATGAAATGGATGCAAGGCATTGTTAGTCAGTACCCAAATATGAAGATATGAATATATTTGGAATATGGGAGCAACATCACATTTCGCCAAACCAGATTGGAAACACCATATGTTTTAAAAGCAACAGGATCCAAAATTAATGCAACAAAACACAATATGTTATTACCAACAAGGAAGAAAATGGATTTGTAAATCCCAAAGCTGCACCACATACCTCTTTTTTAGAAATACCATCAAGGTCCCATATGCCACACCAAAAAAGAAATTACAGAAAAATTTCAAATCTCCAACACACAACTAGAATCTCGCGAGCTTACTTAGGAATTAGAGCAAGTTCAAAGTATTTTTGCCAATCTTATGCTAGGATCTATAAACAAAATCATTCAAATTCAGTTATTTTCGAACACATTTTAGCATCAAATATGACTCATTCATCCTGACAGGAGCTAACCAACACTATGATTTGTGATAAATGAACCCAACTTAGGATTAACCCAAAACATGAGCAGTATAGACTAAAGCCAAATATCTTCATATTTGGGACCAAGAACACAATCACGTATTAAAACTGTCTCAGAGCAAAGCATATTAATAGCCAACCCTGTACACTTCTTGAAACAAAACCATATTCATAAACTATCACAACAGGACATATTAATAGTAAGTTAGCTTCATACCCAAAACCAAAATGAGGTTATATTTAGAGCCAACAAGATTCATTCCTAGTCACGTAAAATCAACAGACGAGGAAAATGAACTAATTAGGAAGGATGACCCAGAATATGGTCAGGTTTAAGGTACCCAAAATACAAGGATAAAACCAATATCATGCTTGATAAAATAACAGAAGCATAGCATAGTCTCCAAGCAAAAAGATTAAACCCTTAAATCAGCATCATAAGTGACCGAAAAAAAAAAAAAAAAAAACAAAACCAAACAAAAGAAAAGAAAAGAAGCTCAACATAGAATCACAACAGAGGAGAAAAAATTTCTTACCCCTCTTTGTCTTCAATCTAAGCTTAAAAGAAATCCTTCAAGAAAACTTCTGAAGCCTGAGCCTTTACCCAAGACTACCTGAGGAAATCTCTCTTCAGGTCACCTAAACGAGTCTTTCTTCAAAGAATTCCCTTCGTGTTCAAACCCTTCTCTAATCACCTAGGTTCCTCTTCTTCAAAAGTAGCTATCCCCCAAACTCGATGCCTTCACCGTTTTTATAGTCGAAGAAAGCCACAGTCACCCCATCATTTTGGCACCATCAGGAAAGGACAAGCAACGACAGCATCAAGTTTTGCCGCTCATGGTAAGAGGTACAAAGGCGATTGAAAAGGGAACCCGCAACTGCTAGAGGGTTTCTTTGCCAAAAATAGGAGAGACAGATGATGTCCTGGCTGAAAGCAAAAAAAAGAACGAATAGAAATGAGGAAGGCATGAGGAGTTAAGGTACAAATTGCCAAAAATAGAGGAACAATAGACTAACCTAGCCGAAAAAGAAAGGAAGAAATGAAGTAAAGGCAATGGTGAAAGGAGATAGAAGTCAGAAAGGCGTGAAGAAACAAGGGTAGCGTCTGCTATGAGCGCGAGGCAGGCTGCAGAAGAAAGGAAAGTGCTAGGGTAGTGTTAGGGTCTCCTTTGGGGAATATGGTTAAGGTAGTGGCAAAAATGCAGAAATGGGGAAGGGACGTGCACATTTTGAGGATGAGTGGTGGCCAGCTAAGTTAAGGAGATGGGGATGAGGGTTAAAAGGATGGGCTGGCTCGGGTTTTGGTTTATGGGCTGCGAGAAAGAGCCTTGGAGTGTTTGGCAGAACAGGCAAAAAATCCACAAGCTAGGCTAAAAAAATTTTTTTTGCTAAATTCAAACAAAGCAAAGACAAGATTGAGCCAGGTGTTTCCTTTTTCTTGTTTTTTTCTTCTTTTATTATTATTTTTATTTTTTTCTAATTAGTACCTCTTTTCTAATTTTTTTTCATTATTTATTATTATTTATTTTTATTATTTTTTTTAAAAAATTCACTCGGATAAAGTTCACATTGTATTCCATGTCTCAAACTAATCACCTCAAAGCATGATTAATCAAAACTCCAATGAAGTTCCCTGACTGTAAACAATTTCCATTTTTGAACAATCTAATTTCACACTATCTGCCTTGTGGACCATTTTGAAGGTCTCTTAAAAACACATTTCAACTTGCAAAATTAGTATAATCCTAACAGTTTCACTTAAGAGGACATAACCGAAAATAACCCATGAGTAAAATGAAAATTGTCACTTTGAAAATAATACAAAGGTGAACTTGACAGTTTCAACATGACTTTTTAAACAAATCCAGAGAAAACAGAGATAAAACCAACGTTTGAACATTATTTCTCTAAAAAAACAGAACCAGCAACGACATTGTAAAATGAAATTCTAGAAATGAAACCAGAGTATGGCATTAAAGAAAACTGAACAACATCTGATACTCCAGAAAACCAGGAACGAAATCAACAACCAAACTTTAACATTCTTTCACTTAAAACCCCAGAAACCAGAAGTGATGTTCTAAAATGAAACCAACACTTGCACATTACTTCCTTAAAAAAAAACAGAACCATAAATGACATTCCCGAAATGAAATTCCAGGAATGATATTCTAAAATGAGACCTACACTTGCACATTACTTCTCTTAAAAGATCAAATCCATAAATGACATTCTAAAATAAAATACTAGAAATGAAACCGGAGTATGGCATTAAAGAAAATTGAAAATATTTGATACTCCAAAAAAATAGAAATGAAATCAGTAACCAAACTTTATCTCATTTTATTCCCTTATAAAATAAAATATAAACCAAACAAAACTACATTCAACGCTGGAACGAAACTTGGACAACGCAAAGCAAATGATTAAATCAATGCGTGCCTTTATTGAAATGAAATTTTAAACATGGAGGTATCCCCACACTCATGAGCTCCTTGGCAAGCCATGGGATCTCACAAGTCATCACACTCCCATACAAACATCACAAAAAAAAAAAATGTGAATAAAAAGAATAGGGGAGAAGGTGATTACCTCCCTGAGATACTACAAAAGCTTCACTCCTTCCTTTCCCTAACTCTTAGTAGTCGAACGATTGCAATGTCTGAGCTCATAATATTTCCTTGAAAAAGGATTTCCCCCCTTAATGCTCAGCCATTTCTTTCCATTTTATAGCCGAAATTCGTCAATCTAATGGCAAAAGACCTCCAAAATCCAATGTCAATTGATGAGCCACGGATGATAGATACCAGAGAAAGGGTGAAACCATTGCTACAACATCCATGAGGTAATCACAGACGCTGTGTGTTATGTGAAATTAGGAAAGGGAGTTTTATTGCATGTGATTTCAGCAAGAGGGGACCACTAAGCATGTTGCGGCTATGTGGTGCGTGAATTTGAGTGTGAAGTGGGGGGGACACTGTGTTCGTGTTGCTGAAACGTGGGTGTGAAATGGATTGCTGCAAATGGTGCATCTTGTGGTGAAGTGGCTGTGAGTGGGTGTAATAGTAAGTGCCAGCAGAGAGGACGAGTGACATTAATATATTTATGTTTTTGTTTGTATATATCATGATTTCAAATTGTAATTGCTGTTGTAGTGATTGTGAGAAAATATAAATTATGGTTATTGATAAAGGTAACCTATATGTCGATTAAGATTATATAAATTCATTTTCAATCTGTTAAAGAATGAAGCACAGATTCATAAAGACTAGGTCATTCTATTTGATTTTGAAACTAAATAATAGGGCTGAGAAGATATTGCCCTTTCTTTCTGACCAATTCTTTTTTAATTTATTTCAATGCATGGAAGGTCCTTTGGCATAAATTACTGCAAAAATGCTATTTTTCTTTCAACTTTGTAACCAAAGAAGATTCATTTGAGTGGGCTTTAAAATAAAATAAAGTTGAAGCAAATATTCATGAAGGACAATATCATATCTCTAGGTAACACACATTGGCTACCAATCATGATTCTATCTAGGCATCTTTACTTTAAAGTTGGAATAATTGCCTTAAAAGGCTTTACCATAAATGGAAAACGTACTTGCCTCTAAGAGGTTAGGTCTCTTCTATTAAATACTTGAGTGAAAAATTAACAATTTTAACTTAAAAGTTCGATAAGGCCTATTAGAAATTTTATTTTAATCTTTAACATGCTCTCTTACGTGAAAATTACTTTTATGTTTGAAGCGTGAATAATTTAATTATAAAGAGTGTGAGCAGCAAAGATCGAAACCTTGATCATTTGGTCATAGAAGCTTTGATATCATATTAAGAACTATTTTAACTCAAAAGTTTAAACTTTTAAGAGAAGGATTATGAATAATTTTATTATAATTTTTAACAAGATGAACATTTTAAGATGTTAAGCTTTTTTTCATTAAATATATTTTAAAATTCTTATATAAAAAAAACAGGTTTTTTCTTACGGCTAACCTCCGTTAGAAAAAAGAAAAAATTCGTCAACAAAATCATTTCTGGCTCATTTTCCTACGAATTTTGAACCGTCAATATTTATACATGCCACATACAGACATTCTGACGAATTTATGTCGTCAAAAATTAAAATTTTTTTAATTATTAATTATTTTTTATAAATAATATTAATTATTTTATAATTATTAAATTTTTATTTTTATTTAAATTTAAATTTTTATTAATTTATACTATTTAATTTTAATGAACTTACAATTTAAATATACAACATAAACAAATGAAGTAGACAGGAATCCGAATCAATATCAATATTAAGAGTTAATCACAACAAAATATATAGATTAGTAATTAATAATCATCTTTTACAGCATTCTCATCACTAGTGTGATCAGCAATAGGAGACTAAGGAGGGGCAGGGGCAGGGACAGGGACAGAGGCAGGAATAGAATGAGCAATGCTACTTATTAGTTGCTTGAGCATCTGCAGTTCCTGTTCCATCAGGTTCTGCTTTCGCCGACTTTCTTTGAGTTCCTGTTTTAAGTGAGTATGCCTTTGTTGGAATCGCTCTTCGATGCCCTTCACCACATTAAACATTTGAGGATCCTGACTGGCACGTGGCGTTGGACTTGATTTAGCCTTGTGCACCACACTGTGAGAACCCAGCCCATGAATCCGCCTCTTGTTCTTCCCACCGACAGCCTCTATATGATTGTTATCAATGGGAGAACATATTGACTCCTGAGTATTGGCTTTGACATCCTCAAAAGATTTCTACATGAGTTAAACCATAATTAGGAAAAAGTAATTTGAAACATAATTAAAGAAAAATTAACTTATAATATTAAAATTTAATGAAATTTAAATTAACTTACATAAGTACTCTCAGCATATGAATTCACCCCGCTCTTGGAGTCGTTGTACTGCATACGAAAAAAAACCTCAGTAACGTCAGGCTCCTTCCTCCCTAACTCCTTTGCCTATAAACAATGAATTAAAGTGTTAGAATAATAAAAAAAATAATTAATAAACTTAATTAAAGTTGTAAGTTAATAAAAACTTACGAGCTTCCTCGTATGGTCGGATATGGACATAGATCTGTCTCGATGGACAGCAGCACCCTTATCTATCAACTGGTTCTTCTTGTTCCTTTTTGATTCGGTCTTGAAATCTTCTTTATCCCAAATAGTCCAAAGCTATTCTTTGATATCTTTACCCAACCAATTGCCACTCGTCTTCCCTTCCCGGATTGCACCAAAACATGATCGTATGCTATTAGAGCACTTATTCTCCCATATATTACGAATTCGATCATTATACTCTGGTCTCCAAGTACACTCTGTCTGCATTAGAAATAATACAGTTAAAGTTAGTAATCATTAAAATCAAGTAAATCGAATAAGAACTATGAAATTTGTTTAATACCTTAAATTGGTTCCACCATTGCTCCTTCACATCTTCGGGAACTGAGGTAAAATTTTTCCACGCTCCTAAAAAATGTGATTTGTAATTTCTCGAAATATAATTCACGGTCGGTAAGCGCGGGTAAAAGCTGCAAAGAAAAAACTAACTTTGTTATAGGAACGAGTATTAGAATTGTTAGACAAACAATATTTACCAATAATTAAAAGTGTACTTACCTGGTGTTGCCAACTGGCTTTATACACAAGCGACCATCAGCCGATCTACTACCAACCTTAACATTAAAAGTTGTGGTTAATGGACTTGTATGGCCATTAGTAGACCCCACAACACTGAAGGTTGTTGTTTTTGGTGTTGCTGTAGCTGCAGTAGGTGTGTCAAATCCAATTTTACGATGTACTGAATCTGGCCTCAACGCAAAAGGTGTAGCAACGGCCTTCCCCTTGCGTTTCCTGCTTGAGGGCCTAGATTCATATCCACCACCTTCCATTAACTATTCTATAGAGAAGATTGAGTCAATTAAGAAAGGGAAGGGCTAATTAATAAATAAATAAATAAAGAGAAGAGCTAATTAGAAACCTTTGTCAGTTGAATCTATATATAAAGTGACTAAACATGAAATGCTTCACCAAAGTTTACAAGAAAATTCTTAATATATGCTTTTCACATAAATCTTTCATTTCATAGCAGTGGGACTCTTATTGTTTAAATAGAATTTAGCTTTCAATACTTTTATTTTATCTAGATGCTGATGCACACAAAGTCAACAAGAAAAAGGGGCCCTGTTGACAGATATGCCAAAACATTTAGTGGGCGGGAGGATGATGAGGAGATGGGGTTATCAACTACAAGGAGTTTAAGCAAACGATGATAAGAAGTGACTTTAGTGCTTTGATATAACATGGAATATGGGATTCCAAAGTTGTAAATACTCTAGGGCAGTGTTACCTAATTCTTGGTATACCATGATACCTGGTATGGGACCATAGGAAAAATATTAAGATGAGGCTTCAATCCATATTGAGGCTTTATTATGCTTGAGAAAATTAAAATATGTTAAAAATATTTTGCGCAAAGAAGAAATTCTTCAAACAAATATATAAAATGCACATAATTTAGAATCAACAGTCAGTACCAACAACTTAATTTTCATTCTAGTGGTACTCTAGGTTATCAAGATGTTCAGCAAATTGGGAGGTGATCTATGTCTTCGAAAAAAAGTGGTTTGATTATATTGGTCATTGCCTGTTAACTGACTTTCATAACCTTTAGGCAGCAACCAATGGGCAGTAGGTGATGGAAATATTAGGATTTAGTCAGTGGTGGTACTGTGTGGTGGGTAAAGTGATAGATGTTAAGACTTGAGAAGACTTGAGCTTGGTCCTTAAAAAGACTTTTGTTCATCTTTTGTTCACTATTTGGTGGTCATGTTCTTTCAACTTAAATAGACTTTTCCCAAACTATATTTCTAATGCAGGTGTAGGTAAGGAGGTAGCAATATTCCGAAGAATAGTTGGGATTAGAGAGTGTGCGATAGAGACAAATAGGAAATAGGGTTCTTCCTTGAAGAAAACCTTCTAATCTTTGATAACATTAGCTAAAAACTAACTACAACAGAAACTCCTAACTACATATATATCGGGCAAAGGTCAAATACTGTTCTCAACAGGGAAAAGGGATCATGTGCTGAGCATGTGATCACTTAACAGCAAATAACAAGCATACATCCTAATGCCCAATATACACCACAAAAGTCAAACAATGAAAAAACAGAACACAAGAGAACACAAGTAATAAAGCAGTGATGCTCCTGCATCAATTTCACTTCCAACCACAGATCCTTCCCTATTCTACAATAATATTTAACTAGAAATATTGTCTAGACTTTTTTATCTATTTTAATCTATTTATTATACAATTTGTACTTAATAAGCCTAATCAAGTCACTCTTTGTCTAATTGAATGTGTTGATCGTATTAAATAAGTTGATTAGATAAGCTTGTACAATCTAGTGTTTGCATCAAACGCAGAATAAACACAAATCATGCATATTGCATAAACTTCTATAATCAAGTCTTATACAACACACTAAATAACACCTAAGTTTATCATAAGATTTGGAAATTGCAATAGTAACTTTTACTTTTAGATTAAAATTATAAACATGAGATGAAACGTTTTCAAATTAATTCGTCTCATGATTAACAATATGAATATAAAAGATATAGACATATCTAGTCAATCTAGCTAGAGGAGGAATTTAAAAAAATATTCGCATTAATTATATTTAATTTTAAATATAGACATTGAAAGCCATGCTTTTTATTCTTATAAACATCCCAATGTACTCCATCTCAATGGAATTGGAATCTAGCTAACATCGCACTTTTGAAATCTTCCCTTCAAACTCTTATCGATCCCCCAAACACGTGAATATATATTTTGACTTTTGTTTTAGACAAAACAAATAGTATTTTCGAGCTAAGACCTACTTTATTAGCATAACCACTGCTTACATCAGCTAATATCCGAATTAAAGATCCCAAAGACTTGATTAGTTTCAATTCCCAAACTCCCGAAAGTCATCACATTCTATTGATTAAGCTTTGAAATGCACCCATTACTTGACAAAACCATGATCCTGTGACATTGAAAAAAGATTACTTAGTGACTAATTATCATAGCTAAAGTTAATGACAGGGACACTGTGTCTTTTCTCTAGTATTGTAAAGTGATTATTATCACATTATGCCAAACAGAACCTACTCAGACCTCAATTTGGTCCCTTGGTGTTGATGCTGCTACTTTCAATCATGTCCAATTTGTTGTATATATTTTTATTTATGCCAAGCTCAAAGGCACGGGCGTGCTTATATCTATATCTTCTTTTGGTCAATTGTTTCTTATACTAATTGTATTAAATTAATGTTTTCAAAATTGATAGTTTAATTAAAGGTATATATAAAAATGAATTAATCAGAACAATAAATTAAAGTTAATTAATTAATCTTTATTTCTTTAAAATTAATGTTTAGTGGTACGCATCATTTTCACAAGGACTACACCCTTCCGATGAATCCCAATTGGCATAATATCAAGTGTTAATTTGACTTTCTTCCAAAAGTGATTAAACCCATAATTTCTGGAGCAACCCCAATTTGACAGAGTTCTTGTGAAATCCCAATATCCATACAAAATCCCAAATCCATCGAAACATGAACTATTTAACCCCACCACGAGACACAATTATGTATTAATTATTATTTGTTTTCAATACTTCAGCACCAGAAAGATTATTGAACGTTACAGTAAATCTGCCAAGGATGTTCACACTCAATCACACCAGTCAATCAGATATCCAAATTAACAGATAAGAGATTCAATTCAAATCCCCTCATTACAGAAGCAGAGAACCAATCAGCACCAACAGCAACAAATAATCGAGAAAAGAGAGAAGCAAATATTCAACAACAAAAAATCAAAGATTGCATATGGCCGATGGGTACCTTTCTGATGTTCCAACTTCGAAGAGGCAAGAGGCACCCGCCGTCGACGCCGAGCAAGAATGAGAACGGCCGAATGTCTGATGTGCGCGCCTGCGCGGACGCCGACTGCGGAGAAAAGGCGAGATGGAGGAAGGGGTCAAGGGGAGAATAGGAGATTGGGGGCTTGGGGCAAACGCAAAACAAAAAAAGATGTTGATGAGAGGCAGAGAGAGTTAGGGCTTGAGAGTGGGTCAGAGAGATGAAGGCACGAAGAGAGTAGAGTCGAAGAGGAAATTAGTAAGTGCTATCTAGCTACTCTTTTTTTTTTTTTTTTATAACGTTTATTTTAAGAAAAAGTTAAAAAAAATCCATAAGAAATAATTTAACAATAATTAGCAAGTACAAAAACAGTAATTTTTTTATTTAATTGTAATTTAAAAAATTAAAAAAAATTATAACTCAAGTATTTAAAAATAAATTAAAAATTAAAAGTCTCACCTAGCAAAGATTACTAGCTCTTCGTTTTACAAACTGTGCTCTTCAATTCATTTAATCCCTAACTTTTAATTCATTGCAATTTTTAATTTGATTCCTAAATTTTTTAATTAGTCAATGTATTGTTAATTTTATCTTTTATAATGTATTATAATGCAATTGTTGTATTTTTTTAAAATAATTTATATTACATACATATCCTTTTATATTTATTTCTCTTTTAATTTAATTTTAAAAAAAATATATTAGCATAAGAGGATTCTTTAGAATTTTTTTTTTAATTTATTAGCTATAATCCATTTGTTATATAGCTTATACTTATTTAACTTGATCACCCAACCTGTAACTTGATTAAATTATATAATATTAATTATATTAAATAAATTGATTAGATAAATTTATATAGTCCAAACTAAACATATAACAAACATATATTGTATTGTATTATATATAAATTTATCAAAAAAAATTTATATCATGCATTAAACTGGCACCTATGAGGCGCTCATATTATTGTTTTGAAAATTATTTATCCTTGGAGTTTCAATTCTATATTATTCAAAGAATTTGAACTTCAATTAACCCTGTATATAGTTTGTTATTATAATTTGAATTGGCAAATTCACTTGAGTATATGATCATCATGGTTGATTATAAATGCATTTATAGATATTTATCTATAATTATTCTTTTAATTATTTGTATTTAAACTTTAGCGATAGTATTTAATAAAATTTATTTTTATAAATATATTGAGTTGATTTTAAAGCATATTTTAAATTTTACAATGAGTCAAATAGTGAAACAGTAAAAGTAAATTCTACAACTTTAAATCTTAATCTAAATTTTAGAATTCATATAATAAATGTTGTTGAAATATATGAAATTATAATATATATATATATATAATATAATATAATATAATTTTTATTATATTAATAAAATATATGAATTTATACTATATTTATTTATATTTATAGTTATATATATAATTAGATATTAAAAAAATA
The DNA here is from genome assembly GCA_034509205.1 of Ceratonia siliqua. Classification (NCBI taxonomy): domain Eukaryota; kingdom Viridiplantae; phylum Streptophyta; class Magnoliopsida; order Fabales; family Fabaceae; genus Ceratonia; species Ceratonia siliqua. The sequence continues at coordinate 2,061 of JASKGM010055248.1, read as the reverse complement.
TATGAATTCACAAATTGAGTATTATTTCAAATTTGTATTTTTAATTCTAATTAATAATTCATATAATAAAAAATAATTTAATATATATATATATATATTATAATAATCAAATCTAATAAACATATAGGAGAATAAAGTATAAATATATAATTTTTTTAACTATGATTTTTCATATTTATGTATTTTTTTTATATTATTAATTTATTTATTTAAAAATATTAGAACGTTTTTGACACCATATTTTGTCAGAATGGCAGGTAGAATAGTTCAAAAAATACACAGATTCAATAATTTTATTCATTCTGACAGCCACATTATCGTCAGAAACTTTTGCTGGGTGGTTCAGAACATTTCCCGTTATATTTTGCTTCTTATTTCTGATAGTTATACCACGACATTCTGACGTTTAATTCTAACGGCCAATAACATCAAAAAAGCCGTCACAATTCTAACAGATTGTCTATTTATCAGAAAACCTGTCAAAAAATTTGTATTTTTTTGTAATAATTATAGGTGAATGATAAATTAGTCAAACACCTCATGATGGAGAATACGATCTTTGATGTGGATCCGATATAGTTGATATAGCTGCAATGATTTTACTTAATAGTGGATTAGCTATGTTTAAATAGAGTTTAGATATGGTCGCAAGGTAAGGGCTCTTGAGTCAATTGGCGTGTCCTTGTAAGATATCTATTTAGCAAGTGGGTAACGGAACTTCAAAGGTCACGGTGGTTTGTTGGGAGACAGTTGGAAAGGCGATTATTTGACATGGGGAGTATCACATTATACTATATAAGAAACACTATATAATACTGTATAAATTATTTATTTAATAAATTTTTATATTATTATATATTTATTGTGATAATACATAACACAATAAATTATATAATATAATAATATCATGTATTTTTTACTGAACTATATAAAATTGAATAGGATAAAAATTTTAACTGTTTTGACTAAAATACCCATAAAAGTTTTTCATAACTTTTACACTTTTGTGTAAAGATTAGACTAACAAATAATTTTATTAAATTTAATAATATTTTTAGATATTATTTTGTGTTAAATTAGGCAAAAATAATTTTAGTAAATTTCATTATTTTAATATATTATGTGATAAAATTATACTAAAAATAATTTTGGTAAATTTAATGTTATTTTTATATTTTTTTTGTAAAAATTAGTTAATAAATAATTCTAATAAATCTAATACTTTTTTAATATCTAAGGGTATTTTAGTCAAAACAGTCAAATTTTTATCTTCTATTTAGTCATGTATAACCTTATCCCACATAGAGTTGTCAAAATGGGCTGGGCCCATCGGGTTAGCCCAGCTCGTTTTAACATAAGGGCGGGGCGGGTTGTAATAACTTAACCCGTATAGAAAATGGGTCGGGCTGGCCCGACCCATATCAGAAACGGGCTAGGGGCGAGTTATAACGGGTTGGCCTGTAATTTTTTTTTTTTTTTTGTCTAGAAGACCAAAAGGCACCGTTTGGCCAAAACCAAAATGCCAAAACGGTGCGTTACCACTTACCACTGGTCCACTACGGCACTAAGTCTAACCAGTCTTCGACTTCGTCTTCCAGTTCCAATATCTGTGAGTCTGTGACTCTGTAGTTTGCCCTAGCCCGTCTTCCCACTATTTTGAAAGCCACACACACACACACACACTCTCTCTCTCTCTCTCTTGTTTACTGTTCACTCTACCTTATAAGACCACTCACACGATACGTCGGTACCACCCATCTATCAGGTTATTTCAAGGTATCATTTTTTGATGCATTTCCTGTTTGGTTCCCGTAAAACAGTATTGATACATGGTAGAAGCATGGAATAGTGCGACACCCAACTAATTTTCCTTGATCTGTCAGCTGCCAAGTCTACCATTTCATTGCGGTTGGTTCTATTTTTGTCAAAAAAAATTAGTTCTTTTTCAACCTTCTTCAACTGATTATTTCGTGGGCATTTTTGTTTGTTTACTTCTTCCCACTTTATTCCGGAGAACAGTTTGAGCTCCAAGCATTTTAATTTGAACATTGGGATTTCAAA
>JASKGM010055228.1:0-14659 GCA_034509205.1 Ceratonia siliqua | reverse complement strand
ATAGACATAGCTCAAGTGAAGCAAAATATAAGTCAAATGAAATATTTCAAATTTGATTGCTTCCAAATGAAAAAGGTTTACAGTAATCATAAGAATAGGTACGTTGAAAGGCAGCTGTTGCAAAAAGAATTAAGAAGGTGATTGCCATGTTGAGGTTTTTGATATTTAAGTATTATATTTTTTTAATTTTTTGTTTTAATTTTGTTTTAATTTTTTAATATTAATTAATTATTGTTTAGGTCATATGATTTTTTTAAAATTTTTTATACTATTCATTTATAAATTTTTTAATATTATTTATGTATAACAAAAAATTTTAAAAAAATATAAAATTATATTAAAAAAATAAAAAAATATATATGATATATACAATAATTTATTAATATTAAAAATTAAAAAAATATATAAAAAAATATAAAAATTATATTACTGTCAAAAATTGTGACAATAGCATAGTTTGGACCAATTAAGAATGACCTGCCACAATGTTGTGGTTACAATAGGAAAGTGAAAAGCAGGAGAAATCTTTGTGGACCCTATTCTTCTTAGGTTATGATGATTTTTGCTCATTTAGGTAAGGATTAGGCACAATGGAAGCTCAACCAATTCATGAGAAACGAATATGCGCACTTAGTTTGTCCATTATAGCATTTTATTAAGGGTATTGTTATGTGAATAGTCTTTTATTTTTTATAACTTTTATTTTAAGAAATCATTTAAAACAATTTAACAAAATTTGAAAAAAAATCAAAATAAAAAAAATCAAAATAATTTGTTTATTTGTTTGGTTTTATTTTTTAATTTGTTTTTAAATATTTATGTTATTAATTTTTTATTTATGTTTTACTTTTTTTTAAATTTCAATTCTTTTAAATTATTTTTTAAAATAAAAATTATAAACTAAAATATTACTCTAACTATTTTGAGTAACATAACAATCCCTTTTATTAAGTATTTGTAAGTGGAAAATGAATCCAGTTTATTGGAACTTGCAGCTATTATTCTAGTTCTTTTCCTTAACTTTTGATTGTGTACTAAATTAATTAAGCAAAAAGGAAAATAGAAACTTATTTTTGAAGATAAAATCATTTTTATTAGATACCAAATATATAAGATGTTGAAAATGATTTTTCATCTATCTATGCTAAGCTTGTGTGACATCTGATCAACAAAGTGGCCCATGGAATTTTAGATATCAAGAACACTGCAAATGAGATCTGTTTCCTTCTTTTCTCATTGCTCACCTTAAAACTTTTTATACACAGTCACCGTTGGTTTTAATTGTGTGAAACGGAGATTAAATATTAAACATCTAAATGAGGTTTATAATTTAAATAAATTTAAAGTAATTGAATTTAAAATTCATATATAAAGATTATGAAATTTATAAAAAAAACTAATCTAACTCTTAAAATTCTCAATGTGATTATTGTATAATGTTATTTTATCTTAACTCATATTTTTTATATGATAATAAATTTATAAAAAATTATAATTATATAAAATAATATAACTTTTTGTATATATTAAATATCGTATACAATTATATTATATTAATTTATATTATTTAATATTTTGTGATGTAAAACATTAAACAAAACATTAATGATGTGATGTCATTTTTTTGTAATATCAAAAAAATTATATATTTTATTTGTCTTAAAATGAATTATCTGTATAAAATATTTATGTAAAAATTATAAGGAAATAGTAATCAGGATTAAAAATAAACAACAAACGAAAGATATATTGGATACATTCATATATTTATACACTTTCGTTTTGATTTTTCATATAAAATCTAAATAGTATAAAAGTTGAAATAATATGATGATGCAGGAGATTACGTGTTTTTTATTAGCTAGTCCAATCCTTGGCACGATATTTGAAGGAATGAACAAAACGCACGAAATGATTGGACGGCTAGGATGATTTTCATATTAATTATAATGGGTATGGAAAGGTGGGTGGGAGATAGATCATAAAACCAACGAATTCATATATGGGAAGTGGGCTCCACGTTTGGAGTCCATTGAAGTTGCTTCATGCCATCAAATTGGAATTTGTCGCTTTGCTTTGGCATCATCCCATAATATCTGACAATTTCGGACTGACAGTATGTGATCTTAATTCATAATGTATCTCTCTAAACTCATTATTAAATATATAATTTAATAATCAATAGCCTTGCTGTTCTTCTTTTTTCTTGTAATATTATTATTACGAGACATGAAATTATTTAAGAAATAAAAAAAATATATTTATAATTTTAATAAATATGTCATGAAAACCATATTTTCATAAAGATTTAATAAGAGAACTAATAAATAATTAGTATAAAATTTTTAATTTATTGAAATTTTATTAAGTCATTGAATAATAAAATGAACAATGTATACTTTATCATAAGTCTGACTATGAATTTAATTTTTAAATTTTTTAAAATTGAAGTTTAGAAATTAATAAATTTGTATGTAATAGAAATTTTAAAATTTGCTTCACGATCAAGTCTAGAGAAAGACAATTCTTCATCCTCCATAGCAAGACGTGGTCTTTCACTTTCATAATCATGCTTCTCATGAATTTGAACATTTATAGCAACTTCTTAAGATGAATTATGGACTTGGATTATTTTAATTTACCGCCTGAAACTGATTTATTTATTTGAGATACGTGTTTTTAGAGAGTAGAGGTATTAAATATTAAATATTTTATTTTGAAATTAGCATGAGAGAGAGAGAAAAATAAAATTTAGAAAATTTAGAAAATATAATATTTTAAAAGTACACAAAATAATTTATTTTATTTATTTTGTATAGCTAAAAATGTTTTCACGCTCACTGATTTGTTGAAAGATGAAAAACATAGATACTGAGTCATAAATGACGGCAACAGTATAGCTGCTTATTGACAACAAAACTACCATTTATAATCCCTCAAAAGTATATATTCCTTTATTATGGAGATTAAAAAAATAATGAAATTATTATAGATCTATTAGGTCGTGTTTGGATTTTAACTTTCATTCCATTTAAAATTTCATCAATGTGATGCCATTATCTAAATTATATTTAATAAAAAATTAAAGAGAAAATTACCATACCTTCTTTTAAAAAAGATATATTATTTACATGATTCTTTTATTTACTATAAAAATATTTATAATTTTATTTTAAAAGTTAAAAAAAGATATTTTAATTTTAATTGAATAATATTATTTGTATATTATTAATTTTTCATATTATATTTATATTTTTAATTATTAAGCATTGCTAAGTTTTATTACCCAAAAACTACCAAATTTAACGTCGCGTTTTAGTACGGGTTAACGAAAAACACCCTACTAGGATGCTAGTAGGGAAAAATAAAAAAGTCATCAGGTTGCCTATATAAATCGCTGTCTGCATCAGATCATAGTCAATCTCATTCCAGCCCTTTGATCACACAGCAACGAGAGTCTAAACCCCAAACGGAGCAACCAAAGAGTAGGAAAGCTACCAAATTACCCCTTCAGTCACGGCGAGACAACGGGTGTGAGAGAGAGGGGTAGAGTCTTCTCCCAGCCACCGCCGCTTCTTTCTCACCCAACTTCTACTCACTCGTTCTTTACCCCCAGCTAAATTTCTCAGCACCTGCAAATGTTTGGTTTCCCCCGTCAAATCCCAGTCATTTTTCAACATTTCCCTGTTTGATTTTCCTCCGTTATCAGCTGCGGATAAACTCCATTGCTCCCTAATACTTTTTTGTTAAAGGCCTCTTCCTCCCTCTTCCTTCGCACCTCGGAGAGGTTTTAAGGGGGATAAAGAGAGGGAGATTCAGACCTCAGAAGATGAAGAAATTGAAGAACTATTACATGCACCTGAGGCACCCAACAACATCGGAACGCAAATGGATTTTCCCACTTGCTATTGGGTCTATAGTCTCTCTCTTCCTTCTCTTCCTTGCGACTCTAACCTCACCCGATGGCACTCCTCTTATTCCAATCTATCGCTCTGTAACCGCTTCCTCCTCGGTTTTTGTAGAATCCAAGCTACACCCAATTCCAGTTTCTTCTCTTCCTCCCCCACCCCGTCTCGCATACCTCATATCTGGCTCCGTTGGTGACTGTAACACCCTCAAGCGCACACTCTTAGCACTTTACCATCCCCACAACTCCTACATCGTGCATTTGGACCTTGAATCGTCGCCGGAGGAGCGATTGGATCTGCAGAATTTTGTAAAAGACCATCCAATCTTCCATAAATTTGGTAATGTGAAGATGATCACGAAGGCGAATCTGGTGACGTACCGGGGTCCCACAATGGTTGCGAACACCCTTCATGCCGCGGCGATCCTGTTGAGGGAGGGCGGCGACTGGGATTGGTTCATAAATCTAAGTGCCTCGGATTATCCACTCGTTACCCAGGATGGTTAGTGATTTTGATACTGCTGCGACTTAAATTTAATGTGTAATACGCTAATGTCGGTATTTCTATTTGTTTTAACTAACTGGTTAGTGGGTTTTGACTAACTAGATCTGCTGCACACGTTTTCATACTTGCCTCGCGATCTTAACTTCATTGATCATACTAGTGACATTGGATGGAAAGAGTGAGTGAGCTTCGTCATTTGTTGTTGAGTTTTTTCCCTTCTATTCTTGTGAGGAAGATGATCTGATTGGTTCTATGCTTATGTGTAGTAATCAACGGGCAAGGCCAATAATCGTTGATCCAGGGTTGTATATGACTAAGAAACAAGATGTATTCTGGGTTACACAGCGGAGGAGTAGGCCAACAGCCTTCAAACTTTTCACAGGTGCAGATCATTTTCTGGTCTGTTAATCGCATTGTTTTTTTAAATTTCCGTGTTTTTTTTAATGGATGGCTGTTCTTATGCTGTATAGAGGTTTTGTGTATATACATTATACACATATTACCAGCCCTTCGGAGTTAATTGGGATAAGAGATAGGTTCTAGCTAGCTCAGGACTTTCTGCTGTGAAGGAAGTTTCTTTGAACAAATTGTGATGAAATTAAATGATGAAAACTCAGAAATTATTCATGTATCTATTTCATTTTATCATCAGTTCAGTTCTGAGTTTTATATGCATAGAAGAAAGCTTTGGAGTTTTCTCTGTGTGATGTAACAATGAATGATTTTTTGTCTTGTGATTAAAGTTGAAAGTTATTTGTGAAGGAAACTAATAATTTGTTGTAAAATTTGGTCCTTAATTAAGTCTCTCAGTCAATTTTCCTGTTCTTGTATCTCTTTACCATTTCAAAAGTGATGCCCTAAATTTGCACAATCTTTTCTTGACCCACACCTCCAGTTCAATTGTGTCTGATACAAAATGTGCTTGTCGACAGAAATGAAGAAATGAAAGCCTAAGAGAACAACCGAAATACATTTGACTTTTTATACCAGTATGAAAACCTTTGGCTGCACAGCCTGCACTCAATCAATATACTAGTTAAACAGAGTTGAAGATATGGAACACTGTTTGTTCTGATTTTGAAAGGCAATTACTTACTGTTTGAGGAACTTTTAAGGAAGTTATCTTTATTGACCTATTATGTACTTTGATGTGCATGAAAACATATTGATCTGGACATTGACCCTATCTTATCGAGGTCAAAGAGATGTAGCACTGGCACATCAAATGTCATACACTGACATCTGACTTCTTGCAATAGAACATACACTCCCCTCAAGTAAAAGTTTGTTTCTCAGTCACCTTTTACCTTTTAAAGTATATGTTGAAATAAAAGTTTGTTTCCCTCTAGGTATCTTGGGACTTTAGGAGACTTTTCCGCTTTCCCTCCTTTGACTAGATCAACTAATTGTGGTGTTTATTCTAATTAGGTATGACAATATATTACCATGGATAGATTATTGGTACATACCAGCTATATAGTTATATGTGCTCAACATGATTCAATTCTGGTTGCTTTATGAGTTCAGTAATAATTAATTTGCATTGCATTGAGTGATTGTTATTCTGTATGACTTGAATTCTTGGTAGTATATAGTCACATGGTCATATGTATGTCCCAATGTTGATATATTTAATTTCATCAAACTGAGTCAATCTCAAAGCAGGCTTGGTGTTTACTATGCCTGTCTCCCTTATAATGTAATAAACAACAAACTAATCACGGATATTCTCAGCATTGTGGAAACCAACTTAGTGAGATAAAACAATTACAGGATAATTCATGACTCAGCAGGAAACATTACTTCATCTGGCTTCATGGAGGCATGCTTTGAAAAGGTGATTGGCAAAGCAAGTCTCCTGATAGTGCAGATTTTTCTGCAAAGAAAGGCGAACAGCTGCTTTTCTCTGTTTATATTCTTTTTTAAACTGTTCTTGGACCTGGGCAGTGGGCAAAATTATTGATTTAGTTTCTTATTGTCCAACATGTTTCCAATATGGGTTCTGACATAGGGTGGCTTAATATAGGACACAAAGTTGGTGCAAATTTTGCTGGCATCTAAATCTTTAGCTTAATGAAGGATTTTTTTTTTAAAAGGTACACTTCAGTCTCAATCATTTTTGCACGATATTTTTCTGCCAGTGAGATGGATAAAGTGCAGGAATATATCCTATGAGGCCATGCCTTCTTGCTCACCTGCAATTGTAGCACCTGTTCAGGTCATCTCAGTTATTGGTACTTTTATAGAGGTTATTTATTCTGCCTGAAAGAGGGGAACAAAATGGGCAGTATATCCTGTAGGTTTAATTATCTTTTGCTTAGCGTCAATTATGGAACCAAGGATTAACATGTTTCTTTTTTGCTGTAAAGATTGACATCTTTCATTTTGCACTTAAATAAATATAATTGCTGCAGGACAACAATCTTCTTGTGGTCCTAGTTGGGATTAAACCCCATTCTTACAGCCAAACCAACTGATATATTTTGATTGTAAAGTTGAGCTACAGATCCAATTTCGGTACTTTGAGATTCTTTTATTGATTATAGGCTATAGCTATATTGATATTCATTTTCTTCCTAAGAACTTGATGTGTGGTTTGCATGTTGCTCGAATATATATTCTGGTAATAGTCATGCATGAAGAATTCTTTTTTTTTTTGTTTGGAAACAAACACTGAAACTGCAGAAACTTTAGAATATGAAATTATTTTGAAATTCATATTATGTGCCTGAGAACATTATATAAATGGTAACTTAAAACTTCTCTTTATTGTCAGGTTCGGCTTGGATGGCACTCTCTAGATCATTCATAGACTACTGCATATGGGGATGGGATAACCTACCTCGGACTGTTCTCATGTACTATGCAAATTTCCTATCATCCCCTGAAGGATACTTCCACACTGTAATCTGTAATGCTCAAGAGTTCAGGAATACAACTGTGAATAATGATCTCCATTTCATATCTTGGGACAATCCTCCCAAGCAACATCCTCACTACCTTACACTTGCTGACATGAAACGGATGATTGATAGTAATGCACCCTTTGCGAGGAAGTTCCCCAGAGAAGATCCAGTATTGGACAAAATTGATGCTGAACTATTATCCAGAGGTCCTGGCGTAGTTGTTCCTGGAGGCTGGTGCATAGGAAGCAGGGAGAATGGGACTGATCCCTGCTCTGTAATTGGTAATACTACTGTCCTCAGGCCAGGTCCTGGATCAAAAAGGCTGGAAACTTTAATCAGCTCATTATTGTCAAGCGACAATTTCCGACCGAGACAGTGCATATGACTAGAACCAACAGCAGTGGTCTAGAGATTGTTTCCCTGTCACTGGCCTTAGTTTACAGGCGCAAATTTAGTTAGCATGATCAGTGAATTAGTTTTTCTTTCCAGTAGGAAAAGAAAATATTGAAAATATACACATCATCTCTGGTATTGAGAAGACATGTGAGACAAATATGGTGAGATGAGATAGACTGCAGATTTGGATCACGTGCTGTAATGATATGGTATACGACAGAACTGACACTAGCCCTTAGTCACCTCTTGCCTCCTTTTTGTGTGTGACTAATTTCCAGCCAACCGCCAAGCAGCATTGAAGGTTCTCAAGGACCAACACAGCTGAGAATGGGTGAGCTGATTTTAGCTTTTACTGCTCTCTTCTACCTGAGTACCGTGGAGCAAGTATGATGTTGATTGTTTGGAAATAAGGGGGGGAAATAGAAGAGGGGATGAAAGAGATAAAGAGAGGATATAAAAAGCGAAATACAAAGGAACCTAGACAAAACGAATTGAAATGGAATTACGTTTATGTACATTTGTGGCTTTTCAATTGATCCTGTTATATGACATTATGGCTTTCTTTTCTTGTGTCTTGGAGGCAATGCATGTTTTTGTAACTGGGTGTCAATCACTAGAATCATTTTTATTTCTTGAGTTTTTACTTTATTTTATAACATGTCGAATGGATAATATCTGAGTCAGCTGAGCTCTTAATATTCCTGAGGCACGTGTCTTTTCATAGCTGGTAATTCAATAGGCTAGGTCATGGATGGGTGCATTCCGTTAGAGATTACTGTGCTCTTACAAACTTGATTGTATTTCTTTAACTGGAAGATAATTAATTGAGGTGGAGAAATTTTTACAGACCTAAATTATAACATGTTTTTCAATTTTAAATGACATAGAATGAGTTTCATTTAGGTTTCATAATTTATTGATGATTTTATTTTATTTAAAAATTTAAAATTCACGTCTAATTTACATTTATTAAATATTTAAAGGCAGTAAAAAATTCTCATTCTGGTGTTTGTATCCGGCCCTCCAATTATGTCGAGCCTCATCCAAAAGAAGCTGATAAAAAAACATGTGTATGCATTAACCTTGAACTCTTTGTATATTTTTTTCATTATTATCCGCCCAAGGTCGGATGGAATGAAGTTAGCTGTTAAATTTCTTTGCCTTTTAGAGTTTTAGTTATGTCAAGAAAATTGGTAGTATTTTTCGTTTAACGTACAAGAATTCCTTCATGAATCTTCACTTTTATAATCACAAATTTAGGAAATTACACTTTGATATTGTCGCTATTCAAAAGAATATTTCTTTAAAAGCGTAGAAAAAAGAATTCTCAATGTTTTGACCTATATTTGTATAAAAATATCAAATTTAATTTGAGTCATTAGGCGTGATTGCAGGGAAGAGGCAAGGCGCAATAAGAGCAAATCGCCCATTATCCCTGGAAGTGGTCCAAGTGGCACACGCCCAAAATGCTTGCCTTGGACTCTATGAGTATAAGTTACATCTAAGACAAGATCCTTTTTTTTTTCTTTTATCCCAGAAAACAAGTTATGAAGTAATTTGATGGAAATATTGAAAGCACAAATAGGCATTGCCAATTACTTCGAAAGCTTGGACTTTGTAGTGGCAACATGCAGTATATATTAAATAAAAGGGAGGGGCTATCCTACAGTCCCTCTCTGTTTTTTTTTTTTTTTTTACTTTTTTCTATTATATATATATTTTTTATATTTTAAAATTAATTAACTATTTTTATCTTATGTATTTTTTTCAAAATTTTTTAAGATGTTTTTGAATTTTTGCTTGAATTTTTTTTCATTCTTTTTACTATTCATTCATAATTTTTTTTATTATTCATTTGTAACTTAAAAAATTTTAAAAAAATACAAAAATATTTCAAAAAATCCTAATAAAAATTCATCAATATATTATATAATTAATTAATTTTATAAAATAAAAAATATTAAAAAAACTTTTTAAAAAATTTTAAAACTCCAATTATAACCGTAGAAGAGTGCTTCCTAATGATAACGGGTAGCTCAGGCACCTCCTTTTCCTTTTTTGTTTGAACCAGAGAAAAGGGTGATTCATTAATAATATTAGGGGATTTCTAAGCTACGTATGCCTTTTTATTATTTTTAAATTTTATTTTTAAATTATTTTATAGTTTTTATTTTAAAATAATTTAAAAGAATATAAAAAATAAAAGAAAGTAAAAAAAATCATTTTTAATTTTTTTGTTTTTCTACTTTGTATTTTAAATTATTTTTTAATACTTACCTTCTGAAATTTTTTTATTTTTTTAATTTCTTCAAATTTTTAAAAAAATTTTAAAATTATTTTTTAAAATAAAAATTATAAAATTATAAAACAAAAACTAAAAAAAAACAAAAAAGATACTCTGGAGTATCTCAGTACCTTAGGTGTCATCATAATATTATTGGCATGAAAATCATATTAATAGCCGTCTAATTTTTATATTGTTATATTTTTTTTAATTAATATGATATAAATAAATAATAAAGTAAAATATTATCTTTTTTCTTAAGAAATGAATTAATTACACATCCTTTTATTTATTTTAAAAACTTACACAGCTCTCTCATGTATAATATGATTAAAATATTATTAATTTTATATAATGTGACCAAAATATTTATTTATTTTATTATTTTATTTTAATTCTTTTTTTTAATGTTTTAGAAATATAGTTACTTGAAAAAAATTATACTTTATTTTAAAAATATGAAAATTTTCTTTTCTTTTTCTATTTTAAGAATATTATAACTTGAATTTTTTTTGTTAAAAAATATAATTGCTGAAATTTTTTTTATTTTTTTGTTTTAAAAGGATAATTGCTTGAAAAATATTTTTTTAAAAAAATATATCATAACCTGAAAAAATTTTCTTTTGTTTTAAAAATATCATTAATTGAAATTTTTTTTAAATTATAATTACTTGAGAATTATTTTTTCTGTTTTAAAAATAACATCACTTAAATTTTTTTGGTTTAAAACACATAAAAAATTATTTACTTAAAAAAAATTATTTTTTCTTATTTAAGAATATCATTACTTAAAACAAATTTATTTTTATTTTGTTTTAAAAGTATCCTTACTTTTTTCTGTATTAAAAATATTATTTTAAAAATATCAATGACCTTTAAGGATTGCCTTTAACTAATAGCTAAAATAAGAATAATTTTGTCATTTAAATTTTTAATATTAATTTTTTTAAAAAATATATTTAAATAAAATATTCTTAACATAGTTAAGTTAAATAGAGTTATAAATAAATTTTTAAAATAAAGATAAGGGCTGTATAATTAAGTTATTTTTTTAAAAAAAGAATATTTTATTTTTAAAATTAAAATATTTTCAAATAATTTTTGAGACATTCTTATCGCGCTTAATATATTATTAAAGTGAAATTATTAAAATTATTCATTATTGATTGACTCTAATTTTACGTACATGTAAAATGGAGATTCAAAATAGGATGTTGCCCTATTCCCCTGCCATCCCCACCCATTTTTACCTCCTACCATTTATTTATTTTTTTGTATTATCTGTTTATTTTTATTTTGTTGTATCTTTTTAGAATTTTTTTGCAGCTGTTTTGAAATTTTTTTTAGAACTTCTTTAAAATTTGTACTTTTCCTTAATAATTTATATCATGCAATTCTTTTGAATTTTTTTAATCAAAATTTATTTCTCATTATTAAAAGAATAAAATAATATCTATCAATGGAGCGATAGTTTAGATAAATCCTTCAAAATATCTTGATTTTATTTTTCAACTGTAAATGAAGCATCTAAATGCCTCTCACTAGTAAGTTTATTTTTATTTGGTTTTAAACTAAAATCAAGTATTTTTTTTAATTTTAAAAAAAATAATCTCTTTTCATCGACCAGGTGCTACTGTTTTTTTATGTAACATCTTATTAACTTATATTTGAAAATGATCCAATCATGTTAATTTACAAAAATGTGCTTGTTAAACTACTCCAAGAATAGTCATATTCTTATAATAGTGTCTTATTTTATTTTTTATAATTTTTATTTTAAAAAATAATTTAAAATAATATGAAATAATTTTTTCTTTTGTTGTTTTATTTTTATTTTTATTTATTTTTGAATATTTGTGTTATAAAATTTTTTAATTTTAATTTAAAATATTTTTAAATTGTTCCTTAAAATAAAAAATTAAAAAAAATATTATTCCAAGAGTATGACTATTCTTGAAGTAACTTAGCAATCACCTAACAATAATATAAATGGTCATGTTCCTAAAATCTTATCCATCAATCACTTAATAAATAATATGAATGATCATATTCTTGAAATCTTAACCGTTCAAAATAAATGAACGATCAAGTTGAAACATGATCGACCGCCGATGTTTTATGCGGTCAGCTCTTGTTAAGTCTAACTGAGTATACTTACACAGTTGCCTTTTTATTATTATTACTATTATTTTAAATAATTTGTGATTTAAATGCTCTAGTCAAATTCAACAAAAAGAGAAGAAAACGCCACTTAAATTCATTATATATGAGATTTGTCCCTCCTATTGCTCAACAATAAACTAATATTATAGCTTCCGAGCATTGGAAATGAGGCATACATAGAAATACAGCAAGCAAACCTAAATAAACTGATCATGTTTATATAAAATTACTCGGCATATGATCTACAAGATTTTATGTTTTTAACAATAAGAAATCAGTTGAGCTAGACAAAATGGCTTTGAGCTTGCGAAAAGGCAAGAAAACTTACATGCTCTCCCTGGGGATAAAGGATGAAGAATGTAGGAGTTCTCCGTCTTCAAAACATGCAATTTGTAAAATAACCATAAATTCCTGTAATTCAGTTATTCATCAGCACTCAGCAGGTGCCTTTTCTATATATATTATGAATGAAGAGGAAAGGTAAAAGAAAAAAAGACGAGAGATTAGCAGGACTTGGTCAATATTGATGGCCTACAGGCTACATCTACAGAAAAATAGAAAGAAAGAAAGAAAGAAACCCATGTAAAAGCTGCAGACAACAACCCAGATATATCGATCTATAATTAATGGGTTTCTTCACAAAACGTATTAAAGGTTACTTTCTATCGAAAATGAATAATTTTATAGCTTGATTTATGCAATAAATTCGACAATTTGGGTAGCATAATAATAATAAGACAAAAAACCTAAATTAAGCCCTTCGCTGGTTTTGTTTCATAGTGTTAAAATACACATAATGACTTGGTAGTGATTAAAAACTAAGGAAGGAAAGCACAGATGGAAGGAATGAACCTATAGGAACGAGAAAAACATCGATCTGGATGAGCACTCATTATCAATGAGTGTTGCACTTAAATCAAAGGTGGCCAATCATTAATGAAACAAGAAGATTTGAGTGATAATAACTTGGAAACAAGAAGATAGTCAAGGATAGCTAGCTGCGTGAGACGAAAGTTATTTGACAGATAATAAACAAGAAAAATGCCTGGGATTCTTAAATCTTAATTACCTGCTCTCCCAGGAAACTTAGGTAGGAAATATGAGTTGGGAGTTGGACAGAAACTGGAGGGGCTTCAGTCGAGGGGAGATGACAACTACTGCAAACAGTAGGCGTCATCTCTCCAACGACTGGAGTCCCTACTCATTTCTTCTATGCTCAAGTTCTTTGCTTCAAGAGTTTCCGTATTTATAAGCGTCTCTGTCCCTGAGTCTGTCTGATCTGGAGCTGGAGACCCAAAGGCCTGCATTCTAGATTCAAAATCCCACTTCATCAACACAAAGAAATTGGGGTAGGTGCTATTTGGTGATGGCGTCTACACAAACACTTCCAGAGGAGCTTATGCTTATCACTTTGAGGGCACAATATAAAAACATAAATTGTTAATAATAATTATATGTAGGATTACGAATAGATTCTTCTTAGTTTTCTGAATGATTATATGATTTAATTATCAAGTTGTCAACGGGGCGGGAAACAGCTGGAAGTGACGCACAGAACTCCGATAACATAGCTTTGACGTCATTTACATTCGTACCGAAACTAAAGCCATTTATTTTACCGTGCGAGAGCTCCCGAGGTGGTCTCTCGGAAATTCGGAGCGCCCATTTTTCTTCATTTTTTAATGGCTTCACAAATTCTATGACAGTTGAATTTTGGGCCCAAATTGGGCTTTTGTAGTAGCGAAACTAAAGCGGCCCTAAACGAAGGAATAAAATTTTGTCGCCGTTTTGGTTATTTTTGCAACAATTCAAGAATTTTGTAAAAATAATTTAAAAAAATATTTTGAATAATTCTAATATAATAATATAAATATATGAAATTAGATAATATAGATATACAAAACAATCATATAAATATATAAAATTAGATAATATAGATATAGAAAATAATAATTAGACAATATATCTTAATATCAATCATTCTATTTTTTTCTCCAAAATAATTATTTTATCTACAACATTAAAAACTTTATCTCAATTAAATTCTATCTATAGAATATTACTACAACTTACTTAATATTATATTATACTAAATAAAAATAAAATTAATTAGATAGTATGGATAGGTTATAAATTAAATGATTTATATACAAAAGAAATTATAATTTTAATAATTTTCATGTTTATTTTTTTATTTGTGCAAATGTTTATATTATATAAATAATGAAAATAAAAGTATTATTTTTTTGAGAAATTAAAATATTTTACTAATCACTAATAAATGTAAATAAATTTTTAAAATACATTTATTTAAAGAAAAGAAAATTAACCTTATGAATATAATAAACTTTTTTGATTTAAATATGTAAAATATAAAATAAAATATTAGGACAAAATAATTTCTATACATAAATTTAGTGTCACGAGGCCTTGGGCGGTTGGTTCCTGTGTTGCCTACCCATTGAAGGGAATTAATTTGACCCGTGTGTCCCTTTCTG
>JASKGM010055207.1:0-18977 GCA_034509205.1 Ceratonia siliqua | reverse complement strand
CTATAATCATGCTATCCAATCCATATAATTAAGCTATATTACCATATTTACATCCTGTAACAGCTATCTAGAATCTTCCAATATTTACATTCTATAGCATCCAGCAACCAAGGCCACTGTTAAACTTAGAAAGCACCAAATTTTCCATCCCCAATATCTCTGTCGTCATCCTTTGTCGAAATCTTACTAATTCAAAATGGAAAATTGCCTCTGTACCAACCTTCATTCCAGTCACATGTAAGCACATCGCTGGGGAAGTATTCAAGGACCACCACATATTGCTCGTCTGCTTGGTACATAGGGCCCATGCACAAGTGTGTGCAGTTGCAATGTGTGTCACCCCTCTTCCAGCCAATCTAAGTCGCATACAAGCCAATCCAATCCACACCAAGCCAATTTGAGTCATTAACCGAGCTAAAGGCATTTTCGACTGTTTTGCATTCCAAACTTGATCCCAGTTTTTTGGGTTTCTAGAGCACAATTTCGGGCTTCCTAGTTTGGGGTCTCCAGCTAATGGTTTTGGCTTGATTTTCACTACTTAAGGTACGAGTCCTCTCTTTGAAACTTGTGCCTAGTTTTCATACCTGTAGGTCACATGTAAGTTTGCATTTTTGGACCTATTACCTTTGTCTTCCCTTATAACCCCTCCAAACAATTCAGCTTACAATTGTGCAGCCTTTTATTCATAAAGCTTCTTGTTGCTAAATACGCATTAACATCCATCTTGATTATTGCTTTGTGAGAAGTTAGACTATTCACAATTACTCACCATTGTATTGTTATCATCTTTTTGTTGCCTTTGTGGCATGATCACTGGGAACTTCTTTCCGATATGCTACACCCAATCTTTGAAACTTGCCATGGAACAAAACAAGAAAGATCTAGACTAGAAACCCCGTCTTTCTAACATGAGATCATAAAAGATCTTTGCTAATTTTTTGATTGCACGTGAATAGTTTGGCTGCCATAATATAACATCTTTTTTACTTAATTTTTGAAAAATAATAGTGCTGGGTTCTTAGAATATAGGATGACACTCGTGTTTTTATTTTAAAGGAGCTCATCGAATGCAAGCCTAAAAACTCAGGATTTGGATATGAAACATATGTGAGGATCTAATAAACCCAGAACCTTGTGATATGAAATACTATGAATCACTTTGTTTGGTAATTTGCAATTGTATAAATGCAGTATTAGATTTCATAATAGATTCTTTAAATATTAAAAACTAACATCAATGGTCACACACACGCATATATACACACACACACACACACATATATATACACATATATAGACAGACACAGATATATGTCTACACATATGTATATGTGTGTGTGTGTGTGTATGTATCATGCCAGTGTCCTATGTTTTTTGAAGTTTGACATGTTAATGTGTGCCATTTCTCATGTCTGCACTTCATGGAGTCTAGAGGATAGGCTCAAGACCAAGGTAGACAATAATTACATGAATCGTATGCAAGATGAATTTATGGATGCTAAAAGATTGTGAGGCCACCAAATGAGTGGTAAAACCCAAATGGGCTTAATTGAAGATCAAAAAATCCCAGGAATAACCAAAGTCCTAACAGGTTGGGTACTCATCAACCTATAACACCTCCTATAGGTTCTGATGAAAGTCTTAGATGTTTTGCGGTAGATGCTAAGGTTGAGCATGAACCCATATGTAGACCCCACCTCACCCACAAAACTTCAAGGACAACACTTGTTTGGGAGTTGGGATCATGAGGATCCCATGAATCTTCGCCATAGACCGTATGATAAGGACGTCGCGTATGTCTACAAGGGACCTTGACACATGTAGAATGTCCTAGGAGATACCACTAGAAAATTTGAGGTAGATGCCCATAAATATAATGGCAAGCTAGATAAAATTGCGGACTAGTTTGGTATTGGCATGAATGCTATCCAGCATATCTGCCTCGCCAAAATGAAGCTTGTGGAATATGCCAAGAGAGGCAAGCTGTCCGACAACATCTTGTGTCTAGGCCAACCCTAAGTAGAGGTTTAGGAAGAAATGAAATGCAGTTGAATGAAAAATATCTTCCTACCTAGCATAGCAGTCAACTAAAAAAACACTTTGTCCAAACATAGGCAAAGTTCAAGTGCGTCTAATTACATAACCCTTTTTGAGGATCCCATGTTGAGCAGTAATATGAGAGGAGCAGTGGGTTTGTCAATGAGCTACGACCAGAAATTCATGGAGTACTTAAAACAAATCCCCCTAAGTCAGTCGAGGAAGCTTATCAGAATTTCCTAGAGGTAGAGTCCTTTACGGTTCCTTCTTTCAAGCAACATCCTTCCCAGAGTGTCAACGCTCGCCCCATTTGAACTGCTGTTTTGTTGGCTGCTCTATTGACAAGTCACAAATTGGACTAGAGTTAAAGGTGTAGTTAACCAGACTTGGGAGAATAAAATAATATATTTGTATTGGTTGAGAATTCATTAGTTCGGTAGTTATAAGTGAATTGTGGTTATTGGGATATTTTTTAAAATTGGGTTGAATGAAAATTTGAAAAAGATCACCCCCCATATTCCTTGTTAGGATTGTTAATGGGAGTGAGCGAAATCAATCTACAATGTGAAATATGGCTTGAAGTTGAATGAAATTTTCAAAAAGATCACCCACCACAACATTCAAGACAACAAAGCAACAAACTGACCTGCCAGAATATAAAGTTCGTGCTAATGGTTTGAGAAACAGCTTCATTGGCCCATGTATCCCGATTAAGCTTCACAAAGTAACATTGACATCAGTACTGCCATGTGTATATACATACATACATATATATATATATATAATAATATATAAATACATAGACATAGAGAGAGAGAGCACAAAGAATATAATACCATATGAGAGCTGAATTCTTTGGTAGATTGTATGTTCAACAAAAGCCATTTGTCCTGCATGGTAGCAGCATTTTTTGCCTGCACTCAGAAACCACACCAATTAAAACAGCACTGACTACTGAGTAACCATTTAAAGAATCAAGAAATATTCAATTGTGCAACCAAAGTTTATGATCATATCTTTTTCCCTATCTGTGCAAAAGGCTATTAATTATGTTACAACTTCTTGGTAGAATTCACCTTCAAAAGCTACTCGTTGAGGGAAGGGTGCCCAAGGGGTTATAAACCCCACATGCCCAACCCATACTACGCAATGTGGAACTTCCATCCCATATTAGATGCAATGGCATCCTAACAATTACCGCCCCTTACGAACCGACATCCACAGCGGTAGTGACTTTGCGGATCCCACATCGGGTAGCAGCCCTCCCACTCTGCTTAACGACATGGCCTTGACCAAACCGCTCTTATACCATTCTTACAACTCCTTAGTAGAACTCACCCCCAACAGCTAGCCGTTAAGAGGAGGGTGCCCAAGGAGTTACAAATCCCACATGCCCAGCCCATACTAGGCAATGTGGGGCATCCATCTCATACTAGATGCAATGGGATCCTCACATGAAAAGAGGATAAAAACAGTGGGGAAAGGAGGGAGTAGTTATGTAGTAGTTATGCCTGACTACTCTATAAAACAGAGAGTGGGGGGAAAGGTTGGGGCTCATGGAGAATTTGGAACATTGAGTGGGGGCGCTTCCTAGCCTTTCTAATTGTTAGGAATGGGAGCGATTAGCCACTCGAAGTGCTGGAGATCTGTAATAAGTGTTCTTATTGTAGTTTATGTGGTGTTAATATGTATTTTAAGTAGTTGTTCTGTGTTAGTTCTTATGTAACAGTGTGGAATTTCTAGTGCATTTAAGAGTGTTTGTTAATTTTAATATAAGAGTGTGGTGCTGTTCTTCAGTTAGTATTCTGTTTTATTGGGTTCCCAACAATTTGGTATTAGAGCATTATCATCAAGGCTGTTGCCAAGGCTATTGCTTGATAGCTGTTTAGGGGTATAACCAACAACTTCATGGAATGGTGAGGTTCTTTGATATGATGACCCTGCCTTTAAACAGAATGTTATTGAACCACTATCTGAATTTTGCACAAGATCAAGGCAGAGAACAAGAAGACGACCATTGATACTCAGTTTCACCACCGGGCATTATTTCTGGACCAGAAGACAGATTAATTTCATAATTTTACCTCAAGGACTAGGTGAATGTGCAGGAGGCAATAATGATAGATCCCAGGGGCAAAAAAGGCAAAAAAGAAAAAAAGGGAGTTACAAAAGAAGTTGTGTACAGGTCGCAGGCTACTGCAACAGAGAGAAAGGCGATAAAAACAGAGGGAAAAGGAGGAAGTTATGCAATTATGCAGCAGTTATTCCTGACTGTTCTATAAAACAGAGAGTAGGGGGAAAGGTCAGGGCTCATGGAGAATTTGGTATATTGAGGGAGAGTCCTAGCCTCTCGAATTGCTAGAAATGGGAGTGATCAGCCACTCAAAGTGCTGGATATCTGTAATAAGTGTTCTTACTATAATTTGTGTGTTGTTAATATGTATTTAAGTAGTTGTTCGGTGTCAGTCATTATGTAACAGTGTGGAACTTCTAGTGTGTTTATGAGTCTGTTTGTTAAATTTAATATAAGAGTGCAGTGTTGTTCTTCAGTCAGTATTCTGTTTTCTTGGGTTCCCAACAAATTACCAAAGATAATTACCTATAGGATTGATACCAGTTGGCAGACAAAAGCCTAAACATTCAACATTGTTAGTATGTAAGGGTATAAGTGTCTTATCCTATTTGTAGTAAGGGTAACCCTGTCTATTCTTATTGTTAGTCTATTCCCTATATATATTATTGTGCCAACCCTAAATTGGTGATCTGCCTTTTCAAATCCTCTCCCGTTACTCTTTCCCTCTCTTCTTCCTCTCTTCTTCTCACTGTTTACATGCTATCAAAGCATGGGTTGGTACTGACCCATCCAAGCTAAACCCAGTTCTCTTCTTCCCCTCTTGTTCTTCTTCCTCATTCCTCTCCTCTGAAGATGCGCTACAGTTACGCGCATTAGATATAAGTGCGTGACAGATTAACGTTGCTTGTAGGGTGCGGTTTTGACCACCAAGTGGAGTTGCCAATGGTTGAGGGCGGTGCAGAAGGGGTGGTTGACGGTGTCTGTGCTCGCCAGAGGTCCAGGTTTGCCGACTGGTGACTGGGCTTGCTGGAAAAAGCCAGTTTCGCACGTGTACGAGCCGGTTCCTCAGGTTCTTGCTATTTGGTTTGAGCAATTCTGAATTTGTGGGGTTATTCAGGGCACTTGGTTGAACATTTCTGCAATTTCAGTTTCCTCATTTTGTGTCTTCTTGCCATTTCATTTTTCTTCATCTCTATAATGGCTGATGAGAGTCTGGAGAGAAAGTTGGTTACCGAGAAAACATCTTCCAAAATTACTGATAGGAAGCTAAATGAAAGTAGAAAGAACTTTCCTCCATGGCAAAGAACCATTAGGAGGTATTTATCTGGCATTGACATGGCAGAACATCTTACTTATGACCCACCAACAAATTCAAATGAGGCTGCAAAGAAGAAATTGATGATGGAAGATGATAAAATCTTTTCTCAGATACAAAAAATATTAGCCTGAATTGGATGATGCTACTAGTCATTGTGACAATGTCAAAGAGTTGTGGAAATATATGGAAGAACTTTTTGCCAGCAAAGAAAATTTGATCCATGTTCAGGAAGTGTTAGCTAATATGTATCGGGCTAAAAAAGATGATGGGAAGCCACTACTACATTATTATACTGAGACTAAACATGCGTTTGAAGAGATGAAGGCATTTTTTCCAATTTCTAGTGATGTTAAGAAAAGGCAAGAAATGCAAGAGCAGGTTGCTGTACAATGCTTCCTGGCGGGATTGAAACCTGACTATGAAGTTGCCCGTACACAGATTTTGACTGGTTCTGGAACTAATTCACTCACTTTCAGTGATTCATGCTCCCGCCTTAGGCGAGTTAGTAAGGACAATCCTGATGAAACAGTAAAAGGGACTGAAGTGTCTGCCTTGATCAGTACAAACTCAAGGTCAGATAATACCAAAGAAGGGATAAGTGCTAACAGAGGTGGCAGAGGAGGAGGTAGGAATGGTGGGACTTGTACATGCCGAGTGTGGTAAAGCTGGTCATATTAGAAAATATTGTTGGAAATTGAATGGAAGTGGGAAATCTCAACATGATAAGTATCAATCCCGGGTTGCTAATACTGCTACTTTTGATGGCCTTCTACCCACCCCACCTAGACCTAAACCTGAACAAGTGATTATCTCTGCTGAAGAGTATGCTCGCCTCACCTCTTAGCAAAGTGCTTCCTCTTCAACGGCCACTCTAGCCCAAACAGGTAAATTTGTTGCTTGTCTCTCCTCTTCATCTCACACTTGGGTCATTGACTCAGGTGCAACCGATCACATGACACGTGCCTCAAGTAATTTCTCTTCCTTTCACTCTTCGTCTTGCTTACCAAATGTAACTCTTGCTGATGGCTCTTTGTCTCCTGTGACTGGGAGTGGCACTGTTAATGCCATTCCATCTTTATCATTGTCATCTCTTCTATGTGTACTTAATTTCCCTTTTAATCTTGTATCCGTCAGTCAAATAACACGTTCCCTTAATTGTAGTGTTCATTTCTTTCCTGACTGTTGTGTCTTTCAGGATCTTGAGACGAAGAAGATTATTGGTAGAGATCATGAATTTGGTGGGCTGTATGCTTTGGAACGTCCACAGGAACCTACTACACGCGTTGTTGCCTGCACCAGTTCTATCTCTCCTCTCCAACTTCATTGTCAATTAGGCCATCCATCCTTGACTGTTTTGAAGAAGATGTTTCATAGTCTTGAATCTGTATCTAGCTTAAACTGTGAATCATGTCAGTTAGCTAAACATACCCGTGTTCCCCTTTCCCCTAGAGTTATAAAACGGGCTGCGTCCCCTTTTGAGTTAGTTCATTCAGATATTTGGGGTCCTTGTCCTGTCGTGTCAAAATCAAAGTTTCGCTATTTTATCACTTTTGTTAATGATTATTCTCGAACTACAAGGTTATATTTAATGGAAAATCGTTTAGAAATCTTCTCTATTTTTTGTAACTTTTATGCTGAAATACAAACTCAACATGATTGTTCCATTAGTATCTTGCATAGTGATAATGCCAAGGAATATTTCTCAACATCTTTTAATTCATATCTATCTCAAAAGGGCATCATTCACTAGTCTTCATGTGTGGTTACCCCACAGCAAAATGGGGTAATTGAAAGAAAAAATCGACACCTTATAGAAGTTGCTAGAGCTCTTCTTTTCCATATGTAGGTTCCTAAAGTCTTTTGGGCTGACGCAATGTCTACTGCTTGCTTCCTGATCAATAGAATGCCCTCAACTGTTCTTAGTGGTCGGAGTCCTTACTCTGTTCTATTTCCTTCACTTCCTCTCTTCCCTGTTTCTCCAAAAGTATTTGGGTGTACGTGTTTTGTTCAGGACATTCGCCCCTCCGTGTCTAAACTTGATCCTAAGTCGTTAAACTATGTGTTTCTGGGATATTCGAGGACCCAGAAAGGATACCGATATTTCTCCCCTGCATTAGGTCGTTATCTTGTTTCCGTTGATGTTACCTTCTTTGAGTTTACTCCTTTCTTTTCTACCTCCTCTCAACCTTCTTCATGTCTTGTACCGGACGATGACTTTCTTGTTTATATTGTTCGAACTGGACCAGTGCAGGTAACTCGCCCGCCTATCACACAGGTGTACTCACGGCATTCATCACCACCTATAGTGGCACCTCCAACCCATCATGAATCTTCTCCTCCACTAGCTTCTTCACCCCCTGATCCTGCTCCTGATTCTTCTACACTCCCATCTGAGCTTGATCTTCCTATTGCTGTTCGCAAAGGTAAACACTCTTGTACCTATCCTCATTCTTCATTTGTTTCCTATGATGCTCTTTCTCCGTTGTCCAGGGCTTTCATCACATCCCTTGAGTCTGTTCCTGTTCCTAAATCTCACTCTGAAGCCCTTTCTCACCTAGGCTGGTTAGCTGTCATGAATGAGGAGATGGTTGCTCTTAAACAAAATCATACTTGGGATTTGCTTACTCTTCCTCTGGGAAAAAGGGCTATTGGATGCAAATGGGTGTTCACTGTTAAAGTTAATCTTGATGGGTCCATTGCTTGTCTTAAAGCTCGGTTAGTTGCCAAGGAGTATGCACAAACCTATGGTGTTGATTACTCTAAGACCTTCTTCCCCGTTGCTAAATTAACCTCTATTCGCCTCTTAATCTCTTTAGCTACCACTCATCATTGGGTTATTCATCAACTCGACGTCAAAAATGCTTTTCTCCACGGTGATCTTTAGGAAGAGGTTTATATAGAGCAACCACCTGGGTTTGTTGCTCAGGGGGAGTATGGCCAGGTGTGCAAGTTCAATAAGTCACTGTATGGATTGAAACAGTCCCCTAGAGCATGGTTTGGGAGATTCAGTGATGTGGTTCTAGAGTTTGAATTACAACGGAGTGCATATGATCATTCTGTTTTCTACCAGTAAACTACAGTAGGGTGTATTCTCCTAGTTGTCTATGTTGACGACATAGTAGTCACGGGAAGTGATGAAAATGGCATTTGTGTTCTCAAATCTATTCTCCAGAGTAAATTCCAGACTAAAGATTTAGGGGATCTCAGGTATTTCTTAGGAATTGAGGTGCTCCGAAGTAAGAAGGGAATATTCTTATCACGGAGAAAATACATCATAGATTTACTCGATGAAACAGGGTTGTCGGAAGCCAAGCCTTGTGATTCACCAATGTCTCCAGGCACTAAGTTGAGAAATGAAGAAGGTGATTTATTAGATAATCCAGAGAGATATGAGACTAGTTGAAAAATTAAATTATCTTACGGTGACTCGACCTGACATTGCATTCCCTGTGAGTGTTGTTAGTCAGTTTATGTCTTTACCTCGGTCAACTCATTGGGAGGCAGTTATACACATCCTTAAGTATATAAAAGGTGCCCCTGGCCGTGGTATAATCTACAAGAACCATGGTCATCAACGAGTGGTAGGTTATTTTGATGCCGATTGGGCTGGTTCATGCTTTGACCGCAAGTCCACTACCGGATACTGTGTTTGTGGGGGAAAACCTTGTCTCTTGGAAAAGCAAGAAACAAGATGTTGTCTCTCGATCTACTGCAGAATCTGAACATTGTGCTATGGCTCAACTTACTTGTGAACTGATATGGATACGTCATTTGTTAGGTGAATTGGGAGTTGGACAACCTGAGTACATGGAGATACTATGTGATAATCAATTTACTCTCCATATAGCCTCTAATCCTGTGTTCCATGAGAGGACAAAACACACAGAAGTTGATTGTCACTTTATGCCTGAAAAACTTCAACAAGGCCTTATCTCCACCAAGCATGTTAAGACCGGTGAACAGTTGGCGGATATATTAACTAAAGCCCTTGTCAAAACTAGAGTTGAATATATTTGTAACAAGCTGGGCATGATTAATATTTATGCTTCAACTTGAGGGGGAGTGTTAGTATGTAAGGGTATAAGTGTCTTATCCTATTTGTAGTAAGGGTATCCCTGATAACCATACTAGCTTATCCTATAAGTGTCTTATCCTATTTGTAGTAAGTGTCTTATCCTATAAGTGTCTTATCCTATTTGTAGTAAGTGTCTTATTCCATTGATAACCATACTAGCTTCCAAACGGGCACATCTTGTTTCAATATCATTCATAGATATGTACGTTGTCTTGTCTTTTTCTGTTAACTTCATGTTATCCTTCATCTTACAAGCTAGAACTGGATGACTCCTTATAAATTGCCAAATGGTCGACTTAATTCAAAACTTCAAATTTCATGACCAAAGAAGTTATTTTGCAAATGAACCATCTGAACGAATTGATAACTTTCTATTACCAATGGACCATCATTCCTTCATCTGATGAATAAATTTTAAAGAAAAAAATACTCCTCTGCTGACATGAACAGTAAAACAGATTCAACCAAATTACCCCAAACAGTATGGATTGTTAGTGCGTGGTTAGTGTGAAACTATCCATCTACTTTTGCAGCAAAATGTTTTGATGCTCTCTATGATTAGCAAGTGGAACACATGAATGGTGTTCTCACTCCTCAAGGAGAGTACCCTTTTGAAGCAAGTATAAGAGAGTCAGGATCAATCAGCTTTTAGCACGTGGTGAGCATTGCTGTTCTTAAGTATTTTACTGTTCATAAACTTGAATGTAAAGCTGACAATCATATCTGCAAGATAGGAATCCATATACAATAACCATTATAATGTACGAATAGATCAGACTTCAGAAGATTTCTCATCTTTTGTCCATGTACTTTGGTCCATGAAGTGTTATATTGTCTTTGTAAATTTCCATCAATGAAATTTGAAGTAGTAGGTCTATCCTAAGTTTTATAAATATCCATCTCTCCAAAGGTCATCATGTAATACTTTTACACATGGTAGATAGATGTAGGCTTTGTTGTTACCCATAACTGGGATCCTCAACATCAACTACATGATAAACTAACGTTGGTATTATATAGAAATTTGGAAGTCTCACAAGGTACCTTTAGGCTTCAATAAATCTGGCAAATGGGATAGGCCATCTTCGCTCATTACAAAGTTATGAACTCTATTTGTCTGTAGACTACCTAGAATTAGGTTTCCAAATACTGTTACTTTCGAATTTCTGAAAAGTCAAAAGGGTTGATGTCGAGCTTCAAGTGAAAGATAAGCATCTGATGACAACAAACTTAAATGAGCATCAGACGAAAGATAGAACTGGCTGAATGCAATAAACCAGGAGATAAGAAGGATGAGATTGAATTTGGTTGACCAATGTAAGGAGTCAAGTAGAAATTTATTTTCTCCTTTAATGTGCTCAAGCTTAACATCAAACCTCCAATAAGAAAACCAGTTACCCCATTTAGAAAAGACAGGTCCATTTATTTGAAAGTGATGACCATGCATTTGGATGAAATTGTGAAAATAGCTCATTGAACCCACCAAACTTTTCTGCAAGATCTGTTTTCAGCTTTGGTTGAAATGTAATATCTTTAAGAAAAGTTTAAAATTTCAACTCCTAAGGGAGAAAAAGGTAAAAACAATTTTTAGCTCTATCCCATATTCTAAACTTTTAGCCTCAGAATAATTTTTTCTCCCACAAAATTAATATCTTCCCAATATGCTAATAAGTTTGCTTCGAATAAGTGTTTACATAAAGTAATAACAATAGCTTGTTCTCAACAACTTATCGTAGGGCTGTTTCCTATTATTTTCACAAGTAATAAATTTGATCTTATGCAAATATGCCAAAGACAGAAGTAATAGCTAATATAATGAAAAACACCTAGACTTCGTAGCAGTATCCTAATATCATTATTATATTATTTTAAAGGAAAATATATATATATTGCAAACATGTTTACCTTATCAAATGAACCATTGAACATCAAATGAAAAGGAGGGCGATAAAGGGAAGCAAGATTGTCCCGAGAACTCTCTGCTGTAGAGACAGCACCTTGCTCAGACTCCCAAACCCCAGGGCGTCTCATTTCCTCTTCAAAATTACGGAATGCAATTAAAGAGCTTGCTTCTTGTGAATGAGGTCCCATCCTTGATGCTCTACATAAAGGAGACAAAACACAACACAAATGATTAATTTGACAGATAAAAACCAACATTGCATGTCAAGACACAACAAAAGATAAGAGATAAATAAACAAATACACGTACCAAAAACAATGAACAGAAACTACTGGAACAAAGGAAAATAAAAGGCCCAGCCGAACAAGTCACAAAAACTGCATTGATTGACTTTGTTTTCTTACAGTAAATCTTCAAAGTGATATAAAACGAACCAATTAGACATAAATACGGACAGGAGGTGACTAAAACACAACTGTAAGTCTGTAACACAGAAGCAACAAATAGAATGTAAGAATTATCAAGCATAAAGAGAGGCCTCATACAAATGTTTATAATGAGATGCAATATGCAGGACAAAGGTTGTGGTTAAATCAGAGAATAAAGAACTTTTCTGTTATCTTGATATCTGTACAGTATAGTCAATTTATACACAAGGTGCTTAACCTATAAAAGGAAAGAAATCAACTACCCTATAGTCAAATCCCTCAATCACAGGGATTTAATTACCTTATAATCAGGGATTTAATTACCCTATAATCAGCTCCCTTAATCAAAGGGATTTCAATATGATCTCTGGGAATACAAATTCACAGCCTTCCTAAAATAGCTCAATGGCCTCCATTCAAAATTAGCATTATTCTAGGAGAGAATTTAGGGATTCTAACACTCCCCCTCAAGCTGGTGAATAAATATCTTCCATTCCCAGCTTGCTTGTAAGTTCCCAAAATCTTGTTGTCGGTAATCCTTTAGTTAATAAGTCAGCCAGCTGACAATCTGATGGCATATACGGGGTGCTAATCAAACTGCCATCCAGTTTCTCCTTTATGAAATGTCTATCTATCTCGATGTGCTTAGTTCGGTTATGTTGAACAATGTTATGCACGATACTTATAACTGACTTGTTGTCACAATATAACTTCCTGGTTCCTTTTCTCAAAATTCTGAAATCATCTAGAATTATTTTCAACCACAAGAGTTCACACACTCCATGAGCCATAGCCCTAAACTCAACTTCGGCATTGGATCTAGTAACCACATTATGTCTTTTGCTTGTCCATGTCACCAAATCCCCCCTAGGAAGGTGCAATAGCCAGATGTTGAACTCCTATCTATTTGGGATCCTACATAGTCTGCATCTATGTAGGCTTCTAAAGTCAATTCCTTTTTCTTTTTATACAAAATTCCCTTCCCTCGTGTTGTTTTGAGGTAATGGAGAATTCTATAAACTGTTTGCAAGTGTTCCTCCTTTAGATAATGCCTAAATTTGTCAGCCACAGTAATTTTCTTATTGCCTGGACTTGGTTAATTTTCAAATATGGTTGGACTATTTGTCATATGGTCAGAAGCTCTTGAATCAATGATCCAGGTCTCATGGTGGTTGAGAATAAAACTGTTTGACATTTTGCAGAATAGGAGAAGAATAAAGTGATAGGCAATGGTAATGGCAATGAAGGCCGTGAATAGAATAGATGAACAAAAAGGCAATGGAGGCCGTGAATAGAATAGATGAACAAAAAAACAATGAAGGCCAAAAATTCAAAATTTGCCCAAGGATGAGGGCTCTTATACCATGTGGTTAATCAGAGAATGAAGAACTTTTCTATTATCTTGATATCTGTACAGTATAGTCAATTTATACACAAGGTGCTTAACCTATAAAAGGAAATAAATCAACTACCCTATAGTTCCCTCAATCAAAGGGATTTAATTATCCTATAATCAGGGATTTAATTACCCTATAATCAGCTCCCTTAATCAAAGGGATTTCAATCTGATCTCTAGGAATACAAATTCACAACCTTCCTAAAATAGCTCAACAGCCTCCATTCAAAATTAGCATTATTCTAGAAGAGATTTTAGGGATTCTAACAAACGTAAATAACATTGTAAGGCCAAACAGATAGAGACCTCAAGTTCTTAAGAGAGGGTTCAGATATGCATATAAAATAATTCCTAATTCCACAAAACTCTTCTGCATTATGCTTCTTAATGAGTCATCAGCAAAGAGTACACATCACTTAAACAGATTCCAATCCTTCCAGTCACATGCAGCACTGGATTCAGCCATAACAGTTCCATTGCACTTTCACTTTACGCAATATTG
This sequence comes from Ceratonia siliqua, assembly GCA_034509205.1. Lineage (NCBI taxonomy): Eukaryota > Viridiplantae > Streptophyta > Magnoliopsida > Fabales > Fabaceae > Ceratonia > Ceratonia siliqua. Next base: position 5,244 of record JASKGM010055207.1, on the reverse strand, counting down.
CTCATCATTTCAGAGACACGCAGGTGATGGGAGTGAAAGCGGCTATACCAGAAAAAGAGTATAGCATAACAGCAAAAGATAAGGTTCTTAATCCAGAGTTATTACTTTGCATAATATTTATACATACATAATTTGCCTCTGGCATGCCAAAAATAAAGGAAGAAAGTAACAATAACATAGATGAAAAAATCAGAAGCCATATCGACCTTCTTATAAGCAGATCACAGAAACTTGTTACCTTATGTGCATGCCAAAATAAATTTCCACTTTCAGAATATGGAAAACAAGTTTTATAGAGCGAAATCAATGACTTTTTTTATAAAAGAAATTTTTTAGAGAAAAGAACTTAAAACTTGTTGGAGGGTAAGAAATCCTCAACCAAGAAATAGTAAGAAAATCTAAGAACAAAACGAAGAAGCAACAGTCCTGAAAAGCTTATATATGTAGTAGGGCTGACCAATCTCTTGGCATATCAGTTAAAGTGACTCCTCAAGAAACCCATGTGCTGAACACCAAAGGGACACGATATGAACAATTCTATCTCAAACCATATGTAAGGCCAAAGATATGCCCTTGATGAAGCTGGCATTCCTCTACAACCAAACACCCCAAAATCCGCACATTGCCACAAAACTTTATTCTCCTTCTTGTTACCAAAGCCTTCGAAACGAATTAAAAGGAATTGCTCCAAAGTAATCAATGACATATTGTGTAGTTCACTGGAGCTTAACTTTGGTACCACTTTAGTTCAACTTCAATGGTTAGCCTTTCGTTTCAAATTATCTTGTCTTTCAAGTACCAATGTCAAGATCTAATGAGTACATCAAACATGAAATTCAAAAAATGATAAAACCACTGGATAAGCATTACAGTTAAACTGGAAAGCTTGAATTTCCAACGAAAGCAAAGGAAAATATAATGAAAACATACCCATACAGCATTGCATCATCATAAAGTGTTTCCCTTTTAACAGGCAACGGAGGGCGTACTTCATCTCCATCATTGTGACCACTACTTTCAGTTGCAGTATCCTTTCTCTCACTGATAATATTTGTAGAAGGGAACAGTGTTAAAAACAATCAATAAACAATTACTGATATAAAACAAAAATATAAGTGGATGCCTACATTACCTTGAAGGTTGATCAGTCCAGGACTCAACTTTCTCTACAGGTGGGGTGTGTGATGATGACAGCACTGCCCCACCTTCATTACCTACCAAGAACAGCTGAATAGCTTCCTCTAGTTTCCAACTTGTAGCCTGTTCACACAACATTGCTTAGACTTCTACCTGAAAGTAATTTATAATTCAAAAATTTATGGCATAAAAGCTTCACAATTTAATCTTTATCTGTTTCAATTATTACTTTATTTTCCTAATTTCTCAATGTCTTACCTAATAATCATTTTTTTTATACATACTTGAGCATTTCTCTGAAAACTTTTCATCCACGTGGGAAAAATATATACTTCCTTTTCTGCATTCTTCAAAAGAAACTAAATGAAAAACAACTACTTAGACTACCGATCAAAAAATTTTCAGCCGCAAAAGTAGTGTGTGTTAGATAAATATCCTTGTTTCATCACTAATACTGACCTCTACGGTGGAGAATACAACATTCCAACAAAATCCGGAAAACCCATTTTCTTCAACCCCAAAGAAAAGAAAAAAAACCACATATTTTCTTATGGTCAAATGCAACAGAATCGGTAATTTTGTTCAGTGATTTGACCACTGAACATGCAGGTTTTCAAATTTATAGAGCAAATTAGATTAGAAAAAAGGTCCGTAATAAACGAACCTGCAAGAACTGTCTGGCCGTTTCGGCGGTTTGCCCCTCGGCGATCTCCAAGAACGACGAGACCATACTCTGCTGATCATTTGCGGACAACATTCCCTCCATCGTTTCTCCCCGAAACGAAGCCCCCTCAGGTGTAGCTTCGATGTTGAAATAGCCCACCAATTTTTAGGGTTTGTGAATATAAGAAGAAAATAAAAAGCATTTTAAAAAAATCAGGAACCCATCAAGGAGCACATTAATCGTTTGTTTACTGTGCCTTGCTTCTGCTACCCTCTCTTGAGAAAAGAAGAGAAAAAAATATCTTCTCAATCTTATCTATCAAAAAATAATCAGAAGTTGGCACTTGTTTAGAAAACTATTTAACTAAAAATTTAACACTTCCTTATACGGAAGCATTAAATTAGATTAATAAGAGCAATTCTATCAAAAAATTAATAAAATAAGAGCTATTATTTGAGTATATTAGATGTCAAAATTCACCAAATAAACTTTAAAACTCATATTGCACCAATTTAATTCGATACTACCCATGATCTTGTTCATATTGTCTAATTTTTAGAATATAAATCTATTAGTAATCAAAATTTTGCATATATAATTTTTTTAAATTGTATTATTAATTTAATATTTATTTGCATAAATTGTGTCATTCTTACAAAATTATTATTTTTAAAATCTAAATAACAAATTGAAGAATTTCAATATTGTGCATTATTCATGTGCGGACCACCATTGAGGTTTTACTTTTGCTTTAGGGCTTGTTCGGATCTTCTTTAAAAATAATGACTTTTATAGAATGAAAAGTTGATTCTGAAAAAATAAGGTATTTTTTTATAAGGAGATACTATTTTACCTTCAAATGTAGTAATAAAAAAATTTTTTTATTTCTCCTTCTGTCAATCTCCTTAACTGAAGATGTCAAAAAATTTACCTTCTCCTTAAAGTTAAAAAACTCCTTTATTTCAACTTCTCCTTTTAAAAAAAGGAGATACGAACAGTTCAAGGTTTATCAAAATGACTTTTTTTGAAAAAAATGCCTTCTCCCGAAAAAAAATGAGATGCGAACGGGGCCTTATGCCACCTTCCTTTCTCCTTACACCTTTTCTTGTTACTAGAATCCTTTCACCACCCTTGACCTTCTCTTTCCTAACCTTTTCCCATGATTTCGGGCCCTTAAATCCTATCTCCTTGGGCTTACTCGTACGTAACAACATCAACTGTCGTTAGAAGCCCCACCTATACTTCTCATTTTCTAAAGATTACACTACCTCTCCTTTATGACTATTGTCCCCCCTAAGTCGCTTCTCAACTTATCAGCTTTTCTCGAAATCTCCAGGCATACCTTCCTTCAAGCACTTCATCTATCCCCCAAACTCATTTCTTACACACCTTGCACATACGAACCCATCAACCTCGCTTGTAATAACATGGGTAATCTTCTACCTTAAAATGGGTAATCTTCTACCCTAAAACTAGAACACTCAATTAGTGTCAAATTGTGTTTTATTGATCCCATGCAATTCCTAACCTTAGGAAGCTCTAGGATTGTAAACAAATTAAAAAGCGCTGCATTTACACCATGGAGAAGACTCACCACATTTAAAACCATCCCCTAGCTTGTTCTCTCGAAACCTCATCATGGCACCCTCACGCATCAACTCTTTACTTAGCAATTTATACGAGGCTCACTATATCGCTCCTTTAACCAAGTTACATTTCCCTATATCTTTTGAATACCCAAGATATAAACTCTTTATTGGTCATCTCTTCAGGGATTTTGATAATCTGGTGCTATTGTCACCCTTCCCATTCCATTAATCTAACTCCTTGCAATGAGGTTTACTCTTGTTTTGGTCTGACGATCTAAGGGGATTTCTTGTCCTCATTAACCAATCCTATATCCTTTCCATAATATTTACTCGTTCCAAGTAACCTCTTCTATATGATCATCAATTCCTTAGGCTTCATCCCATTCAATCTGCAAGCCTAAGGCCTCCTTTTCATCTAACCTTGCTGTAGCCCACCTAACGTCATTCCAAAATACCTCAATGTACTACATGTATGCATGCCCCTAGACTTGTCCAGACGAGCATTACTATTCCCCTAAACAATAAGGAGTGCCCAAGTTCACAACATATAGGTAAGGTTCAACTAACCAACTCATGATTCCAAGCTATAAATTCTAAATCCCCACTCTCTTACTTTCCCTTCTTTAACCTAAGCTATGTTACCAACTTTGTCACAACCCATTTTTGGGCTATGATTGGAACTAGGATTGAGGGTCCCTCAACCCATCAATCCAAGCAAGCCTTTCCAACCTTAAATAATTGGCTATACCTGAATGCAATAATTCATAACCATTTGCAAATAACTAAGCATTTAACATTTATTCCAAATCATATAAGAACTATATTTCAATTAACTAAAAATCCAAAAACACTTGAATTACAATCAAACACCCATTCACTCTCTCTCTTCCCAAACTCCTTCTTATTTGTAGCTCTTGGAATTAGATTGGAGAAATGTATCTATATGCTAGCTATACCTGCAAAATAAAAACAAAGTCCCGAAAGGGTGAGCTCCACAAAGCTCAGTGAGAAAAATCAAATCCATTATCTTATCCTTCCTCTCATGATTCTTCTCAATCTCATAATAGATACAATGATATGCTTTACAAAGAATAATATACTCGTCACAACATGACGGCCATTGAAAAACCATCATTTTATGACTTCGGAGCACATGAGGGAAAACGTAGAGAAAATGGAGTCGCCACCAATTAATTAGAAGGATAATTGGGATCCTTAAAAAAATGAAAGGAAAACTGGCCCTCGAAACCAGAGGAAGGGTTCAGGAGTCTAATTACGTGTGGGGAAGGTGTTAGGCACCCCACAACATCCATCACTAAGGATGGTTACCCTAAATTGTTTGTGCTTTTAAAATTTTCATTTATTTAAATTACCCCTTTTTATTGATAAAAAAATAATGGAGAAAGATGGAGAAATAAATAACTAGACATGCCTTACCAAGTAAGTGCCTACGTACTCCGAAAGGAATCAAGGTCAACGTAGTTCAGAATAGTCTGATGAATAGATTATGTGAGATGTATGATCTCAGGCCTGAGAATGTTTAAGACATTAGGGGAATATGAAATTTCACTTATAGCCTGGAAAATGAATTAGGACATTGGGAAGAATATATCTCCACTAAATGTCCTAGAAAATGGAGATTTTGGGAAAAATAAGATTCCACCGAAAGTCTAGGAAAAGGGGTAATTGGGACTTCAGGAAAGATGTACTTCCACTGAAAGTCTATGAGATTTAGGACACTAGGGAGTATATTACTCCACTTAGTGCCACGAAGATCGAGACTTTGGAGAAGTTTAAACTTCCACTAAAAGTCTTTCAAACATTCATAAATGAAATGAAGATGATAATTTCATT
>JASKGM010055196.1:0-18985 GCA_034509205.1 Ceratonia siliqua | reverse complement strand
GTCCTAGACCAGGTCCTCGCATTAGAAGAGAAAATGAAAGCCATACAGGGACGGGGTTCATTTGGAGTGATCAATGCAAAGGAGCTGAGGTTAACTCCTCATGTGAGTATCCCAAAAGACTTCAAGGTTTCGGAGTTCGTAAAGTACGACGGGACCATGAATCCCCAATTTCATCTGAGGTCTTACTGCACAGAAATGGCAGTGGCAGGAGACGATGAGAAGCTATTGCTGAATTTCTTCCATAAAAGTCTCGCCGGGGCAACACTCCAGTGGTACATGTCGTTAGATCACTCCAGAATCAATCGATGGGAAGATTTGGCCGATGCTTTTCTTAGGCATTACCATTTTAATTTGGATACTGCTCCCACCAAGGAACAATTGCAAGTCATGCAGAAGAGGGATAAAGAAACCTTCAAAGAGTATGCCCAAAGATGACGAGCATTGGCAGCTGAAGTCCAGCCACCAATGACGAATACTGAGACTTGTTCCTACTTTTTAGGAACTTTGGACACTCCCTATATTAGCCTCATGGCAGGAAGCGCCTTCAGAGATTATTCTGACCTCATCAAAGCCGGAGAAAGAATAGAAGTGCTGATTAGGGCTGGGAAGATACCAGTTGAGAATGATGAGCCTGCAAAACAAGGTCAAAAGAAGGGTTTCTCTCAGAAAAAGGAGCCAGAAGTTAGCTATATTCAGGCGCCAATACCAAGGCCAAGGTCTCCACGAAATCGGTCAGCCAAAAATACTGAGCCATTTCCTGACTTTTAAATGTCAAACCTCGAGCTTTACAATCAGTTATTTGATATTTGCACCATAAGCCCAGTATTAGTTGAGCCGTTCCAGCCACCTTACCCATCTTGGTACGACTCTAATGCCCAATGTGCATATCACTCCGATATCACTGGCCACACAATAGAGAATTGCAAAACGTTCAGGAAGCAAGTTATGGACCTGCTTGAACATGGTGCTATCACATTGGACCAAAATGGCCTACGCAGCAATGTCAACCCTTTGCTTTGCCATGAGGGAGATGTTTCAGCTAGTCCCATTATAGGGGATGATGAGAAGTGAGACTGTCAGGTCGGATTAAGGAAACCAGCTTCTCGAATACTGTAGTACGAAGTGATCAACAGTGTTTACACTTTTTTGTGTTATTTAATTTTAGTCTTGACTCATCTGGCTAAAGTCCAAGGCCATTTGACCTTTTTAAGCATGGACCCTATCTTATCCTTTGAATAAAAGTTTGCAATTCAATATTTTGTTCAGTTCTTTGATTTAAAATACTCCTATTTGTCATAATCATTCCCTCATTTAGGGAAACCATTATCCCAATTTTTATCACAATCTGGAGATTTTACGATGTCCGCTCATTGATTCTCATGTTGAAATGGATATGAACATTTATGCCTTCGAGAAAGAGCATGATGTGAAAATTATTTTAGTCCCCAGAAATATGATAAATCCCAACAATGTGGAAAATGAAAAAAGAAGCTCAGAATCATCATCTCGAGCAAAAAAGAAGAAATGCAAAAGCCAATTAATGATTCCTGATTTAGTCAAAAAAAAGAGACAAAAAAAAGACCAAAAAATAAATAGAGAGAGAGGCTCGCTAAGTCGAAAACCCAAAAAAATCGGCTTAGGCAAAAGTTAGGGTTCAGTTCAAAAAAAAAAAGCCCGTGCTCAAAAGAAGTTAGATGATAAAGCAAAATTCAAAATCAGAGCAATAATGTGAGAAATTGTAACTAGGGCAATTTTGCTGTACGATAACGATATCATCAGCATTATGTTTCTGTCAAAGGATACAGAGTTCACATCACTTACAATATGAGAATCAATGCTAGCGGATGTTGAAAAGCTCTAACTGGGGCAAATTTCTGCGGCCCTCTTTGTTTGGCTTTTCCCTATTATTTGTTCAATAGAAAGAAGATTGTTCATCTAACAAATTTCCAGGGGTTTTATGATCCTACTCTTTTATGCCACTTCTTTTAATAAGGGAAGTTTGTTCATACAACATGCTTCAAGGATTTTGCAATCCTTTTGCAGTGCTACTAAAATACTTCTCAATAATCAAATTGGGGCAGCATTTCATTGTCCCCAGGCTTTCAATCAGTTGTATGAGGGCTTCACTTTCCCTTGCTTTAATAAAAGAAGTCTATTCATCTAATAGATTTCCTCTCTGATTTATTCACTAGATAAGATTTGAGTGGATTAATAAGGACCGAATTGAATATCACTTCTTAGTGTTTCACTGTTAATCAGCTTTGCATCGCAGAAATCAGGAGCAACCTACTTGACTTGATTTGAATCAATATCAAGCTGTTTATGAAAACTCAGTACTTATCTTCGAAAAATGACTCACTGAATACTAAAGATCAAAAAGAAGAAAAAAATGCCCGCTAAGTTGAAAACCTGAAAAGGCGACTTAGGCAAAAGTTAGGGTATCAAACCAAAAGGGTTCATAACCAAAGAGTTCGGACAATCAAGCAAAAAAAAAATAATAAAAAAATGAAAATGATTGAAAATTGGGCAATTTTTAAGGAAATATTGCCACCCACAACAAGTTTTGTCGAAGGGCATAAGATGCATATTGATGGCAGCACAAGAACTAAGCGCTGCACATGCTAAATAGCTCAAACTGGGGCAAATTTTCATGATCTCCATATTTGTCCATCCTATCAAAACAGAGATAGGTTACTTAACATGGTCTAGACCGCTCAAGGCTTTTTGGAAAAAGCAGATCGTTAGGAAAAGGTAATTCCTGTAATCCAATTGGACAGACAGTTTAAAGAAAAATAAGAAACCAATTCCACAGAAAGAGAACGGTTTGGTTGGGTTTTCCTTGGAAGCGCAAAGGACATTTTCAAAATTCATCCCTTGTTTTCAAAATAAACTACATTGAGGTTACATCCCATGCTTTTGTTTTCAAAAATAAACCACATTAAGATTATATCACATGCTCTATTTGAAAATCTTGACAGTGTGAAGTTTATCCCAGACCTTATTTAAAAGAAAAAATACTCACATCATTTTCAAAAACTCTTGCATTGAGGTTTTACCCCCTTTACCTGATTCCATTCTTAGAAATGGGGTTTCATCTCCTTACCTCTTTACTAAATTTCAAAATTTACTGTGTACGTGAGCCCTCCGTACCAGTTTCTTCCAATTTACTGTGTATACGAATTCTCCATGCCAGTTTCTTCCAATTTACTGTGTACGTGATTCTTCCGTACCGGTTTCTTCCAATTTACTGTGTACGTGATTCTCCCGTACTAGTTCCTTTCCGTACTAAATTTCCACTTTACTGCGTACGAAGATGAATTCCGTACTAAATTTTAACACTTTACTGCGTACGAAGTCTAATTCCGTACCAGTTATTTAGTACGACGAGTAATTTCGTACTAAATTTTCAATTTACTGCGTATGAAGTCTAATTCCGTACCAGTTATTTAGTACGATGAGTAATTCCGTACTAACTTTCCAATTTACTAAGTACAAAGTTTAATTCTGTACCAGTTATTTAGTACGACGGGTAATTCCGTACTAAATTTCCAATTTACTGCTTACGAGGTTTAATTCCGTACCAGTTATTTAGCACGACGAGTAATTCCGTACTAAATCTCAACACTTTACTGTATACGACGATTAATTTCGTACTGGTTTTCCTTTTATGCCCAATTCTGCGTCTGGCGACCATACTAGTCTTGGTTACCAGTTCTCCTCTTCTAAGCCCAGCTTTACGTCTGGCGACCCTACCAGTTTTGATCACCGGTCCTCCCTTTTTAAGCCCAGCTTTACGTCTGGCGACCTTACCGTTTTGATTACGGTTCCCATTCTAAGCCCAGCTTTACGTCTGGCGACCTTACCGGTTTTGATTACCAGTCCTCTTTTTAAGCCCAGCTTTACGTCTGGCTATCTTACCGGTTTTGATTACCGGTCCTCCTTTTAAACCCAGCTTTACGTCTAGCAACCTCACTGGTTTTGATTATCAGTTTCTTTTTAAGCCCAATTCTGTGGTTGGTGACCTTACCGGTTTAATTACCGGGTCCCCTTTTAAGCCTAACTCTGTGTTTGGCACCATCTTTCACCCTTTTCACTAAATTTTAAATTACAGTTTCATCATTTATCTTGCACTTGGACAAAAATTTGTGTTTTATTTCTTTACTTGTTCTTTATAGGTAAATTCGAAAAACCGTCAGTTTTTTCATTTCCCTATTAAGAAGCAAGCAAATATGGGCAACTGTAAACACCTATTTTTGTCATATTTTTAGCTTATTTATTTATTTATTTATTTTCATTCTATTTATATTTATGTTTTATTTTATTTATGTTATATTATTTACTATTTAATCTTAAGCAAAAACTAAAAAAATGTACACTAACCTATTGCACCGAATCAGATCTAACTACATTTTCAATGGCCCAATCCAATCACTATACACCAACCCAATTTCGGAGCCCAACCAAAGCCTGAATATAGCCCAATTCCCCCCTCAAGCCCAATCTATTTCTAAAGGTTCCAGCCCATACCCAGGCCTAGACCCACTAACCGGATGAACCCCTTTCTCCCACCACTTTCACCTTCTGCCAGTTTCTTCACCCACTTCTCACGCAACTCTCTGCAACACACTTCTCCCCATCATTCTTCTTCTACCCACTCTCCCGCAGCTCCCTCTGAAACCCTTCATCTTCACGCCACCCTTGCATCAGCTTACCTGCTTTCTTCGGTACCCATCCCCTGAAACGAACCACTTCACGTTACCGCATCAGTTCACCTCATTTCTGCCTTACCTACTCTCTGAAAAAGGATTCCCCCACGCCATTGCAAGAAGACCGGCAACGGGAGGCACGAAATTTATTGGCTATAAGAAGAAATTGAGAACCAGAGAGAAAGGGGACATCGCGATTCAGAGAGGAATTTTCGAGGCTTAGAAGGTGATTCTTCTGGGGATTTTCTGGAAGTGAGGCGAATCTTCAGAGGATTCGCCAAAGGTAGAGATCGACAACACAGAAGGAGAGATTTTGAGGTTAAAATCGAGAGACGAACCCGAGACCGGGAGCTTCACGAATGTTTTGGGGAAATTCTAGAAATAAAAAGGGGGAAGGGGACCTGATTGAGAATTTCAGAAACAGAGGAACGTGAATCAGAAGGATTTGGGATTACAGCTTTAACTTATGGTATGTTAATCTTAAATTCGTGGATGCTACAGAGCTTAGGGTTCAAATATGGGTTTGGGATGCACTGAAACTGGGGAAACTGATGCTCAAGTTTCAATTTTTAAATTGGTTATTATTACATGGATGAATTAAACCCTTTTCATTGGTCCCTGGTGAAATCTTTGTTAGTTTTGTGTATGAATTTAATTGCCATGTTGATCTGAGTTTGAGCGTAGCTTCAGCCACCGTATGGTTTGGTTTTTTTCGTTCTAGTTCAATACTGATTGTAATATGCACGCTGATGTGATCTGAGTGGGTGTCACCCTTGGTCTGAAATTAATTCTGATCCAAGTGCTGGCAATTCCGGGTTAACTGAATCCACTTCTTTTGCTTAGGCAAGAGGGGGATCATGATTTTTTTTGTTGCTTGGGTGACCAGTGAGGGGGATAAAAAAATTCGGATCCGACTAATGGTTTTTTTTTTTTTGTTCTTTTAGGGAGATATAAGCTTATTTTCCTTAGGGTTCAGAATAATACAGCTGGTATAATTTTGTTCCTTTTGCTTGTGTGTGCATTTCATTTGCCAGTGGATCATTTTAGGGGTTAACGTTTGTGTTAAGTTGGCATTACGAGGGGTACGTGGGTTTTGGCTATCTAAGATTTGTTTCTACTCATGTACCCCATGGATCAGATGACTAGATTGGCATTTGAAGTGGTGTATACGGGTTCCTATTAATTTAGGGGTAAAACTATTATGTTTAATTTATTCTGATGCTATACAAATTCAGTGATTAATTCTAAACTTGCCAAGTTATGGTTTCTTCCATCTTGATTCAAGTTTCATCTTCATTTTCAGAAGCACAAAAAGGGTTTCAAGGCCCAATAGTTTCAAAATAGGTCCAAGGCCCAGTATTTTCAAAACGGGTTCAAAGCCCAGTAATTTTAAAATGGGATCAAGGCCTTATCATTTCGAAATGGGTCCGAGGCCTAATTCTCTTTTAAATTGCTCCAAAAGCTCATTTGCTTCAGAGTGTAATTTAAGGCCCAATTATTTTCAATAAAGGTTTCAATGGCCTAACCCAATATTTTTAACATTTTAATAAAATTGTGATATGAAATCTCATTTTGGTACTTTCAAAAATTACACTTTGCTCCCATATTTTAAAAATTATAGTTTAACCCCCATACTTTTGAAAATTATACTTTTACCACACTATTTTTATAAATCTCATTTTTTACCACACTATTTTTATAAATCTCATTTTTTGACCACACTATTTTCATAGATCGTATTTTGGGCCCCGCTATTTTCATAAATCTCATTTGTACCCCACTATTTTCATAAGTCTCATTTTGACTCTCATTCTTTTCCAATCTCCTTATCACCTTATTTCATACACCCAGCGTTCAAAAGAGTTTTCAGTGAGAGTACATCTTCTCCGAAGTTCAGTTCTTTTATAGGCTTTCAGTGGAACCTTATTGCCTCAAAGTCTCAATTCTCACAAGCATTCAGCGGAGACTATTTCTCCCCAATGTTCTGACTTCCTAGATTTTCAGTGAAATTTTATTTTCCCAAAGTCTCGGTTTCCACAGGCTTTTAGTAGAAATATATTCTCTCCAAAGTCTTAATTCACCATCTAGACTTTATGTGGCATTTAATTTCCCCTAAATGTCCTAATCCCTTTTAATTAATCAACCAATTTAACTAATCAAATTCGAACTACGTTGACCTTGATCCCTCCTGGGGTACGTAGACACTTACTTGGTAAGGCAGGTCTAGTTATTTTTTTTTTCATTTTGTCCATTATTATTTTATTAATAAAAATGGGTAATTTTAAATAGATTAAAATTCATTAAAGCACAAACAATTTAGGATAACCGTCCTTAGGGACGGACGTTGTAGGGTGCCTAATACCTTCCCTACGCGTAATTAGACTCCCGAACCCTTCCTCTGGTTTCAAGGGCCAGTTTTCCCTTTCTTTTTTAGGATCCCAATTATCCTTCTAATTAATTGGTAGCGACTCCAAATTTTTTCTGCATTTTCCCTTATGCGCCCAAAGTCATAAAATGATGGCTATTTCACCGGCCGTCACGTTGTGACAGCTAGTTTCAAGGGATTGGGTACCGAGATATGGGGTTTCAGAGGTTGGGTAGAGGTTGCGTGATGGGTTATACAGAGGTGGGTAGTGGAGAGTGGTTTGCAAAGGAATAACAGAGGAAATGGGTGTTACAGAGATTAGGTGATGCTGAGGGATGGGTGGTTGAAGGTGCAAAAAAGAAAGGGTGGATTGAAGAGAGCGGGTAGTTGAGAGATAAAGAGGGTGGGTGGCGGCCAAATGAAGAAAAGAGGGATTTGGGTAGGTTTAGTGAGTAACTAGGTCAGGTTGTGGGTGAACCGGTTTAATGGGCTTCAATCAGAGGAAATTGAGCTTGGATCATTGAATTGGGTCAGCTAGAAATAGTTTAGCCGAAGAAAAAAAACCAAGAGGGGAGTAGTTTGGGCCAAAAATTATATTAGGCTGAGGGGGTTGTGTGTGTGTGTTTTTTTTTCTCTTTGCTGGCGAATGGGCTAGTCCAAGAAACAAAAAAAAAGGAAGAATGGTAATTGGGCCAAAATAAAATAAAAACAAGGATAAAAATAAATAAATAAATAAATAAACTAACTATCCTAGAATAAAATAAAGTAAAATGAAGAAATTATTGGACAAAAATGGGTGTTGTCACAACGTGATGGCCAATTTACAGCCATCATTTTATGACTTTTGAGCGCGAAAGGAAAAATGCAAAGAAAAAAAATGGAGCCGCCACTAATTAATTAGAAGGATAATTGAGATCCTAAAAAAGAAATGAAAAGTGGCCCTTGGAACTAGAGGAAGGGTTCAGGAGTCTAATTATATGTGGGGAAGGTGTTAGACACTCCACAACATCCATCCCTAAAGATAGTTACCCTAAATTGTTTGTGCTTAAAAATTTTAATGTTTTTTAATTACCCCCTTTTTTTAATAAGATAATAATGGACAAAGATAAAAAAAAAATAACTAGACCTACCTTACCAAGTAAGTGCCTACATATCCCAAAAGAGATCAATGTTAACGTAGTTCGAAATAATTTTGCTAAACTGATTATGTGAAAAGACGTTAAAACATTTAGGGGAATATAAAATTTCACCTAAAGCCTGGATAGAGGATTGGAACGTTTGGGGAGAATATATCTCCACTAAATGCTTGTTAAAGCTGAGACTTTAAGAAGATAAAACTCCATTGAAAGCTCGTGAAAAATAGGACATCAGGAAATATATGACTTCACTGAATGCCCACGGAGTTCGAGACTTTGGAGAAGATAAAACTTCTACGGAAGTTTAGAAAAGAAAGGGGCCAGACTTTAGGGAAGATAAACTTCCACTGAAAGCCCTTCAAATATTAAGTCACAAGGGGTGATAATGAAGTTTATAAGAGTTTTGGGTCAAAGTAAAAATTCGTGAAAATATTATGTCAAGATGAGGTTTTTCTTTCAAGATATTGGGCCAAAAACACAATTTATCCAAGTAGTAGGGTCAGAAATACAATTTATGCAAATAGTGGAGCCAAAATAAAATTTATATAAATAGTGAGACCAAAATGTAATTTTTGTAAACAGTGGGGCCAAATGTAACTTTTAAGAAGTATTGGGATGAAAACAATATTACAAAAATTATGTCTGGTTTAAAGCATAATAATTTATAAGAATTTTGAATTTTCATAACTTTCACTTTAAAAATATTTTATTAGGCTATTGGAGCCCGTGTGAGGAAAGCGAATTGAATCCCTTAAGAACCGTATTCCCTTGAAACCCAAATGAGACTGAGTTTTCACAAATAAGCCTTTGAAACCCCCCTTTCAAAAGCTAAATTTAGGCCTTGAAACTTCATAAAACTAAGTTATGGGCCTTGGACCCTTATTTAGGCAATAAAACTCCTTTGGCCCTTGAAACCCCAAAATAAGCAGTATCTTCAAACTATAGGCCTAATATTTTTAGGTCCTTGGAATATCATCCTAAATGGGTCATTCATTTGTTGAAAAGGCCCTTAAAGCCTTTAAGATATTCGAAGCAACCACCCAGCTAGCCAATATAAATGAAAATACCAATAAAGAAATAAAAAAACAAACAAACAAAATGGAGCAAATAAAACCACAAAAAGAAAGGGCCTAAGTCTTACACAGAGGAAGAAAGGGGAAAATAAAAACTATAAAGCGACCTCCTACATTCCAGAAAAGAAACAAGATGAGGTAAATCAAGGAAAGAAGAAGGAAAACCCTTAAGTCACAAATCCACCCTGACCAATTCCAGGAAAAATAGTATTTTGTTTACTGGCTAAACCCTGTATTTAAACCAAAATAGAACCAGTCTGAACTACTAATTTCACAAGGCAAAAAAAACATTTGCACAAGCACCCCCCAGAACGAATCAAAGTGTGTTTCAAATACCGATTAAACATACTTTAATTCCCAAGACAAACCAAAGTTGATACATATCCCAGAACATACCAAGGAAACCATAACTAGGACCAACACATCACATATTAGCAAACCAGAGTCTCGAAAATCAGACTCAAACCGCCACACTAAAAACCCATAATAAAAGACAATTCAGACCCACATATTTTCAAGCAGAAATCAAAAATGTTCAACTCATCATATTAAATAAAACAGTCTTGCAACAATCGGTTAAAGGGAGAGAATTCATGCTCAAAACAGAAACAAATCCACGGGAATTGAATAGCTGCTTTCAAAACAAACAAAAAGAAGAAACGATGATTTACATAAGCATGGAACTTAAGAACATACTTCAAGTCATCAGAAATTAGAGGATGATGTCTAACCACCAACAACCACATAAATTAAGAAAGGGTTTAAAATCAAAATATTGAGCAATACTGGAAATTAAAATATGAATTAATCATAGGTGAAACAAACAGAATGACAAAACGAATTTTCACAACATAATTAGATTCCAAAGGACAGCGAAAGTGTACAAGGATCAGGAGAACAATCAATATAATAAAAATACCTCATTCAACAACTCTTCTGAGACTCAAACCTACAGCCACCTGCTTCGCTAGACCGTTCTAAGAAATTGGTCTCCTTCTTATGGTTACCTATTTCGGTTTCCTAATCTCGTTCTCTCGCTCTCGGTCCCCCCTCCTAATTTCCAAAAATCAATCTCTTTCTTTCCCTCTTCCCGTTTCATCTTTATAGACACCCATAAGCATGAAATCTAGGGCGTTGACAACAATCATAGGGAGCGTGGGCAGCGTAGTATAGAGGCGTGGCAGACATTTACTTACTGCGCAGTGGCTGGTAGAGACGCAGGGACCATCGCGAGGGGGTGGCTAGAGGTACGGGTGTGTAGAGGTGAAAAAGGGGGGGACCAAAAGTGGTCCCCTAGCTGAGGCTCGTGCAGAGGCAAAAATTGTGAGAAAGAAGCATCGCTATGGCAGGAGGGGGAAAGGGGCATGGTGCAGGGGCAGAGACTGAGGATGTGTGGTGTGAGGCAAAGAGAAGGGGAAAGGATGGTGAAAATACGGGTAGGGTTTCAGAGGGTATCTAGGTTATGTTAAAGGGTCAAGGGTTAGGCCAGACCGTGCATGGGGTTAGGCCAGACTGGGTATGGGGTTAGGCTGGACATGATGTAGAGTTGGGCTGGATCTCTTTGTTTTTTTTTTTTTACTAAGGGTCCGCTGGATGCCAAAAAAATGGCCCTTGGGCCCTTGTGTTTTTTTATTTATAAAAAAAAATATATATATATATATATATATATATATTTCCATTTTGTGATTTTTTTTCATTTTCCTATCTATTTAGTATTATATTTTCTTTTATTTTTTTATTTTTTATATTATTTTTTATTTTTTTAAGAGAAATTCGTTAATCTCAAAATTTTAAAGAATACCGAGACAAAATCAGGTGTTTACATGTATTTACAATCTCCCTAATCTTGTAAGAACTTTAGATAAAAATTTTAATAATTCACTCTTAAATATGTTCATTTGAAGCCACTATAGTGTAGTATACTGGGAATATTGTAATAATTTACACAGATTCCATTCTATATATTATCATATATATAAATATTCATATTAATGTATATGTATTTGGGGTGAGAGTCCGAAACTTCACTAACATACTAAATTTATGATAATAATTTTTATATTATTCTTTAATTGTGTACTCTAAGATGTTAGTTCAATAATAAAAGTATTCAATCTCACTTTCAATATTGTTCTTAAAAATAGAAGAGAAATATAACTGTGTACAAACAGGTCAAACGCAAACTTTCAACTTAAATTTGGTGACTATATTTTTTTTCAACAATGTTACTCTTAGATCATTTGCTCTCAAATCACCTTTTCACCGTCTTATTTCTCTCTCTTTTTAAAACTTTTTCTCTACGTGGTGTCACTATTTTTTTAAATATAAAAATAATGTAAGAAGAGGTATCACGAGAGTAGTTTGAAAGATGAGATTTTAATAGATTTTGTAATTTTTAAATTTTAAATTTTTTATAATTTATTTTAAGAAATAAGTTGAAAGAATATAAAAAAATAAATTTTTTTCTTTTTTTTCGAATTATTTTTGAATTATTGTAGTATGAGTTTTTTAAAATTTCTTTTTACTTTTTTTAAAAAAATTTTAATTTCTTTAACTTATTTCTTAAAATAAAATTTTCAAAATTTTTAAAAAATTAAAAATTAAAACCTACTCTAAAAGTATGAATACTTAATAAGATAGAAATCACCTTGAAGTTGATAATGTTAATAGGGTGGCTAAATAGAGTTTAAAATTTTTTTACAAAAATTTATTTTTTTAATTTTTTAATAATGATAAAATAATTATAATTTTAAAAAATTCAAAAAGAATTATATATTAAAAAAGTAAAAATTTTGAAGAAAAAATAAAAAATAAAAAATATTTCAAAAATATTATAAAAACATCTCAAAATCTTCGAGGCATAGAGAAGATCTAAACGACATTGGGGTTCGACTAGTCAAATTACTTGAGTAAATAGAGTAACCTATGCTATTATTGACTTTATATATTGAGAACATGTGAGCGAAGACCAAAGACTTGCAAAGATGACATAGGCATAAACAAATCTCTAATGGCAAATTACCGTCATTGGGGATGACCTTGTATGGGACCAGGAATGAAAAAGATGTTTACCTTACAAGGACAGAGATGAAGAGAAAATTTCCCTGGTCAAGAATTTAAGGACGGTGGCAAGGATCATAGCCCCTACTCGTCGGTCTTCTATCATATATAAAATTATTAAATTAGTTTTAATATATATAATTAATTTCATATATATATATATATATGTTTAAGATTATATTTTTTTAATTAATAATTTAAATTTATCATTTCTTAATTTTACATAATTTCTTTTAATTTATTTATTTATCTTTTCTTCATTCGAGATCCTTGTGGATCCTCGCTCCCCTATGGAGAATGGGATTAAAAAACAAAATTTCTGAACTGTCATGCCCCAATTTAGCAGAGTAATCGGCACTGGATGATTCCCATATCTGGAAAGTCTCAATCATAATTCCAATGCAGATATAGACACCATTCCAAAGACTTTATTTAAAATTGACAAGTACCGTGTCCCCTGTAAATAGGAGACTTCGCCCAAATAAATAGAGTAACAAAATTAAACCAGTAGAGAACTCAACTCCAACAGTAAACAGAAGATAAAAAAATTCATGAAACAGAAAATACCAATTTCATAGAAGAGTTCAAACCAATGCAACAAAAAACATGTTCCTAGTCACGGCAAGTAACTTGATTGTCACAAAAAACGTGTTCCTAGTTACCGCAACAAAAATATTATAATTTAATAATATTATTTAAAAATATCAAAATATTTTTAATAAAAAATATACCCCTTAAAAAACGATATTTTCATTTAAGAAAGTTTATGAATATGCATAAGGGATTGGGGGTTGACTACTTAGCGTGTTAAATATCATTGATGGATAACCGCAGACGAAAATTAAGAACTTAATCCAACGCTGCTACGTAATTCATTTGATATCTGGTAATAATAATCTTTAAGCTTTTGTTTACTAACAAGACGATTTTGGTTATATGTTATCTAAATAAAGAAAATGAAAATATAGAGAAAATCTCAAAAAATAATTTTCTCCCCACCTTCTCCAAAAATATTCTCCTAATTTTTGTTCCTATATATATATACATTATCTTTTATTTTGTCCAAAAACACTAGCTCAAGTAACACATTTTTTAATACTAAGTGTTACGGCCTGTTTGTTTAAATTTATCATAAAAAATTTTATATTTTTTCTTTAGAAATAATATTTTTTATAGAAGTAAAAGTTGTTTTATATTTAAATACAATAATTAAGAAGGATTTTTGAATCAGAAAATAAAATAATTTTTTCTTTTATCTATCAACTTTTCCTTCTAAAGGAAACTAAGAATTTTGACTTTCTCCAAAGAAAAAAATTTCTTTATTTTTTATTTCTTATTTTGAAAGAAGCCAAAATAGATAATTTTTTTAAAAATATTTTATTTTTTTTTAAAAAATTATTTATTCTTAAAATAAATTCATACAAGCAGGGCCTTAGATGACTTTAATCTTAAGAGTTTAAAATCTCCCTCTCCCTAATATTATACTGCTATCTATGGACAAATTTAACATACAAGAGTATATTATAATCAACAAATTTAAATAATTTAATATTCATTGGTTACCTAACTCTTCTGTCAAAAGTACTTCACGAGAGAATGATTACATTTCACTTATATTTTACGCTTAATTTTCTTAACATGGGACTTTCCAACATAATTTTGCTCTTATTTGTATTTTCGTTTTCAATTCAACTGAAAGACCAATATTAAATTAGTTAAATTAGTTGAATATGAGGTAATCTATCTTACAGACGATACTTTCTCTCTTCCGAATAATAATTTTTCCTTTTTTTTCTATTCTAATTTTTTCCTCTGTCGTGCTTATAAAAACTAATGGATTTCTTCAAAGCCCTACTCATTGGAAGAGGATTACAAGTTAATTTACAACAACATCGATCACAAAGAAGCACCATGGCTTCTCTCAATTCCACCATCTATCACCATTCCTGCAATCAATCTCTTCGTTCTCTCTCCTCTTCAACTCATCTCCTTCTCTTAAATTCTCCCTCTTCCCTCCCCATCAACCATTCCTCTTACAAGACTTCTAATGGTAATCTAATACGCTTATCATCTCATCATCCTTTACTGTATTATCTATGTATTTATCGTTGCCTATAATAAAGCTTATTGCTTCGGCTGTTATAGGTACTTTGTCGTTGAAGGCTCAGGCCATTAAACCGGAGAGAAGCTCTGACTTCAGGCCGAAAACCACCAGTTCTGAACCAACAACTGCTGGTGCGAACATTATTCCCTCAGCTATTACTGTTCTTCAACTTTGAATACAAGTATAAAAAAGTAAAAAATAAAAACTTACTATGTTTTGCCAAAACTGCAGAAGTTTCAAAAGATGTGGGTCTGCCACTGCCAAGGTGTAAATGGAATGGGATTGAGGTTAAAGAAGAAAAAGCTTTTGAGGTGATTTCAAACATTTTTTGTTTTTTTCTATGACATAGTTCCATTTTTGTTCATCCGTAATTATAACAACTTTCTATTTTGAGGATATAATTGTTAGGAGAAAGCAATGAGTACGTATAGGTATTATAGTACAAAATTACTTATCAACCTTTTCTTAACAACTTAAATTTTTAAGTTAAAATAGTATTATTATAATATCATTTAGGTTAAGATTGTTAAGAGAAAATATAACACTGTCAAGAGAGAGATAAAAATAATATATATGAATCAACAAATAATAAAATATAAGTGAAACTCATTAATTAAATTATGAGTCTTACATACGGTGTCTATCCCAAGAGACTTATTCATAGTTCTAAAAAGGTCCACTAACTAGAACTGTCAAAAAGGGCTGAGCCCGTTGGGTTAGCCCGCCCAGCCTGTTGAAAATGGCGGGTTAAGTTGGGTTGGTGGGTCAACCCGCCAACCTGTCAAAATTATTCTTTTTATAAAGCATTTTGGCGGATTGGTGGGTTGGCGGGGGGTGGGGTAGGTTGAGATTTTCCAGCCCGCCCCGCCCCGTCTAAAGGGCGGGTTGGGTCTCAAACGGCACGCCCCGTTTGACAGTTCTACCACTAACACCACCACCCATCCAACACAACACAGTGTCTGCAAAATCATAACACCACCTCCACCTCCACTTGATTCCTAAGATGGCTGCCCATCATTCTCCACCTATTCACAACTCTATGATTAACAACCCATTACCCTCCAACGACCTTCATTAGAGAAATATTAATCTTACATAAATAGTATTTTCACAAATCTTACAAAAGTTTCTATCAACTATTTATTATTATTCATTCTACTAAGTTTACCTTAACACACACTTAATGAATGGCTAAATTTTCTGTTTTAAGTTTTGTGAGAACATTATTTATGTGAAACCAGCATTTTTCCTTTCATTAAATCCAGCAAGCCCATCAAAGACAGAAAATAAATTACAAAAATGGAGATGAGTCATATATATAGATCAATGAGTTTTAAAGATGAACAAGCTTTTATTTTTATTTTTTTGTTGGAGTCAATAGATGAACAAGCTCAATGGAGTCGATTTCGTGTGCCAAGCCCAATGATGCGGAAATGGACCCTGAGCCCTTTTAGAAAGGCCTTTCTTTAGGACTCATCTTCTGCTGTAATTAGATTATCTCAGCAACTTGTTCCCGGAACTTGTTATAACACACCTATGTATCAATACCTCCTCTGTCCTAACATGTAAATTAAGTGACCATTGTTCTTTCGATTCCCATGAATGTTGATTTAAACTTTGGCTTACACATTATTCCTTAGCTAGGAATTGCCAAAAAAAGAACATGAGAAAGCTATTCAAACCGAACATCAACACATAACGAGAACATCCTTGTCTGTATTAGTTTTTCTATAACTAAGTTTTCCATGCTTCAAGCTTTAAAATATAATTGTTAGGAGAAAGCCAAGAGTTTAGGTATTAATACAAAACTATTCATCAACCTTTTCTTAACAACTTAAATTTTTAGGTTAAAATAGTATTAGCATAATATCAATTAGATTAAGATTGTTAAGAAAAAACCTGACATTGTCATGTTGAGAGAGAAATAAAAATAATATGTATGAATTAACAAATAATAAAATATAAGTGAGACCTATTAATTAAGTGGTGGGTCCTATGCATAGTGTCTATCTCTCATAACATAATATTAATGTTGTGTTCCTTTTTAATATGAGAACATCCTTATATGCAGAGACGGAACCAGAAAATTCATCAAGGGGGGCAAAAATTATTTAGAGGTGCAGAAAAAACATTAAAGGGGGGGCAAAAAAAAACTTGTTCTTAAGAAGAAATAATTATATATATCAATATTTGGGGGAGGGAGGGGACGACTGCCCCTATTCCCTAACATGTGGGTCCGTCCCTGCTTATATGTATTAGTTTCTTTATAACTAAGTTATTTTTAAACTTGTAACTAAGTTTTTCATGCTTCAAGTTCAAAAATAACTTTTACACGAGATGACGTGACATGTTAAAGATTAATATAAAAATTATTCACGAGACTTTTTAAACAAATTAAACTTTTAGTATATATAAGAAATACAGCATGAAATATGATGAGATTTTGATGTGATATATGTATTTTGGTTTGAAAAGGTGTCTGTAAATGATGAGATCGGGAAGAGAGTGGATGCGATCAAATCGCTATTGGAGTCTGAGGAAGGAGAGAAAAGCATATCAGCATCAGCTTATAACACAGCATGGGTAGCTCTTGTGGAAGACGTTAATGGAAGTGGTTCCCCACAGTTCCCCTCTTCCCTTCAATGGATCATCGACAATCAGTTTTCAGATGGATCATGGGGTGATGAAATATTTTTGTCATATTATGATAGGCTGATTTGTACCTTAGCCTGTGTCATCGTTTTAAAACACTGGAATGTTCATCCTGAAAAGGCCGAGAAAGGTAATTAATCAGCAATAATACTTATATGCTTGTCATAAAATTTGGTAAACTTCTCTTGCTTTAGATTTCATAGTAAAATAAATTATTGTTTGGTGTCTCGAATCTAAATTCTTAACTGGTGTTAAAGTAGTATTCACTTTGTTTTATCCTTTATAAAAAGTGATTATTCAATTATAAAAATTAGTTATTCTTTTATGATTATAATAGAATACACACTTTTTATAACAAAATAACTACTTTATTAACTAATTTTTATTAAAGGTAAACAAAAGTGAATAAAGCCCTGACATCAATTAATAATTTGATGTCTATAGAGCACCATGGAGAAATTTGGTACTCTATTGAGGACCAAACAATATTTTGTTCTAAAATAAATAGCTAATTTAATTCAGGTTTTTTTAGTAACTCCTTATTTTATGATATTTTATAAAATCTTTTTTTTTTTGGCATAAAAGAGAAAAATAAATTTTATGAAATATTATTTTAAAATACAACGTTTATAGAAACAATATAAGAGAATAATTAACTATAAAAAATGTATTTATAGTATGCTAAATTTTAATTTAAAAGAGGACTATCTAAATTTGAAAAAAAAATCAACAAACAAGAAGTTCATTTTTTTTTTCAGATTGTCATGTGTTAGATAGAATTTTGAAGGGAATTTCTATGTCATTTCCAAAATGATTAAGACTGTGAAGTCCTTGTAATTTCATCAGAAGTAGTCAAGAATGGTTAATAATATAATCTTCTCCAGAATCTAATATTAGACAATTATAAGATGTAAAATTATTCTGAGACAATGATTTTTGAATGACAATATTAATTGATTGCATATAAGAAGATTTTCTGAGTAGAGATTTCTATTTACATATTGTTGACTGGTTTACATATATAGGGATTATATTCTTCGAAGAGAATATAAACAAACTCGAAAGGGAGAACAAAGAGCACATGCCATGTGGCTTTGAAATCATTCTCCCTACACTTCTCCGGTTGGCAAAAAGTTTAAATATTGAAGTGCCTGATGATTTTCCTGCCCTAAAAGAAATATTTGCAAGGAGAGATGCCAAGCTCAAAAGGTACGAACTTTATAAACATAATTTCCAAATATAAGAAATTACATGTATTTGATTGCATGATTTGATATTGTTATTTGATTATTGTAAAATTTAACATGCAAAATCAACATGATAATTACTTCTAATTCAATAGTTTGATCAACGAAAATCTAATCTTATAATAAGATATTGATGTATCAAGTCTTATAATGACGTCAATTAATTGCTCTTGTATATATTAGTTTGATTTAACACTAATTATCATGGTTTTGAGAATTGAACTGGACCGGACCAGTCAGTTCGACTGGAAAAACTAAGAACTAGTCCTTTGGCTAGTCCGATCAACTTTTAAAAAACAGGAGTTCAAAAAACTAGGGAACCGGTATTCATCCGGTAAAAAATTAAGGGATTTGGGTGGATCAGTAGTTCCCTTAATTTGTAGGTTTTTTTAAAAACCTTTTTAATTGAAACGTCATTGTTTTGGGTGGATTTTAAAAAATGACATCGTTTTATTTGTGCCTAGAAGCTTAGATATGTGCCAATGTTTTAGATGAAAAGGAAAGAAGAAGAAGAAGAAGGAAATCACCTGTTGGCATTTATCTAGAATTACTTGCCGGTGTTTGTCTTTGGCGCCGAAAATAGAGAGTTTTGAGTGAAGTCATCTTCTGCACCAGAATTAGAGATTTCTAGGGGGAAGCTAG
>JASKGM010055175.1:0-18992 GCA_034509205.1 Ceratonia siliqua | reverse complement strand
GATAAAAAATAGTTAATTAATTTTAAAAAGTAAAAAAAATTTAAAAAAAAACATAAAAAATAGAAAAAGTAAAAAAATAAAAAAAGGGGTGGGGTGGTAGGATAATATTTCCCCACAAATAAACATTTTAGTGACAACATTGGTGGTAAAAAAAGATGACTTTAGTAACGACTTATAGAAAATTCTGAAAATCAAATGGCCAATAAATCTTTTAGTGGCAACTATTATTGTCACTAAAAACACTTTTAGTGATGACTATAAATCTATATCTTTTGTAACGCTCAATAGTTGTCACAAAAAGTTTACTTTTAGTGATGACCCGATTTTTTCATCACTAAAAGCTTTTAGCAACAAAGTATATGTGATGACTTATAGTCGTAACTAAAGATTGAAAAGTAGTCACTAAAGGTCTTTAGTGATGACTTTTAGTACTTTTTGTGATGACAAAAGTCATCACAAAAAGTCTTTATTTTTGTAGTGCTTAAAGATATACTTTGTCTTAATTTGGTACCTCCATGTTAAAACATCTCAATTTGGTCCCTCAAAGATTCATCTCTTCTCAATTTAGTCCCTCTGTTAGATAGGATGGACGAAAGCTGATGTGACAGTGATGGAAGTTAACGTGGTATGTGGTTGATGACATGGCAAGCCCACGTGGCATGAAGATCTGCTAGCTAAACACAGTAAGGTGCTCCATTACAAAATCCATAAAACAGAGCTTGAAAATGACCACTGCAATGCACCAAGTGCTTTGTTTCTCATGTTTCAACAATACATAATTTGATTTGGAAGGCAAGCCCACTAATATTAAACAAAATTTGTCATAAATAGTATATAGAATAGAACAACCTTAGCTTGAATATTATACAATATGTAGTGGCCAACCTTTTTATGTCCCTTGTTTTTCTCTTTTGACTTAACTATTCTTTAATGTGCTCAACCTTTTGCATATGGCCTTCCTTGGCAATCCATTTTTTAAATGTAGTGTTTTGTTTACTATCAGTATCGAAAAGATATCGTACACTACATTAGTTTTTTTTTCCATTTACAATTTCTTTCTACAATAATGTTTGTTATTGTTATAGAATGCCTTTTTATTTTACTAAATAAAATTGTTTCCTTTAGGATAATCATGGCATCATCTTCTCCTTTATGTATTGATGTTTGTTTGACTAATCAATAATTAGTGTATTGACTTGGCTTATGTTTTTAAAGTTTATCTATAATCATTGAGTTGTCTTGTTCTTGTTTATTACTTACATTAGCACTTTAGTATTTCAAAGGTCATGTTTTTTATGCCATTCTACTTGTTTCACATCACTTCAATATTTCATATATTAACCCTTAATGGCATTTCTATTCTTAAAAGCTTCATGGCAATTTCCATCCCATTCACCTAAGTTGTGTTTCCTTAATAACTTGAACATTAGTTCACAAGTTCGTGTTAAATTTGCAAAAAATCTAGTAACGTTCAAGGAGGAGGATAAGGTATGCCTTGTATGGCTTTGATTTTGTCAGGGTCAATTTCAATCCCCTTTTGACTTACGATGAACCCTAACAATTTCCCTGAGGATGCTCCAAATGTGCATTTATTAGGGTTTAACTAGAGTTTGTAATTTCGTAATCTCTCAAACTACTTTATAAGAATGGCAATATGGCTTTCTTCTTTACTAGACTTCACTGCAATATCATCCACATACATCTCAATCTCTTTATGCATTAAATCATGGAACAAAGCTACCATTGTCTTTTGATAAGTTGCCCCTGTATTCTTGAGTCTAAACGGCTTTACCCAATACCCAAACATGCCCTATTGTGTGATATTGATTTTTTCTTTATCATCTTTGTTCATAGGGATTTGATTATAATCAGAATACCTATCCATAAATGCATATATGGATCCAACTCCCTTCTATCTACAAGTAAATCAATGTGGGATAAAGGAAAATCATCATTTGGGTTAGCCTCATTCAATTTTCTCTAATCCACACACATCCACAGTTTTCCATCTTTCTTGGGGACCGAAACTATATTAGCTACCCATTCTGGATATTGAGAAACTTTGACAAAACCACCTTCTATCTATTTCATCACTTCTTCTTTTATTTTCAGCGATCATTCTGGATTCATTCTTCCCAATCTTTGCTTATGAGGGGTGTAATCTGAATACAAAGGAATTTTGTGTGACGCAATTAAAGATCAAGCCCCGACATATCTTGGTATGACCAGGCAAATACATCGCTGAACTCTTGAAATAGGGCTATCATTTCCTCTTGTTTTAGATTATTTACAATTTTGAGATACTTTTTATCTTCTTCATCCCTAAGTTTATCTTTTTTACTTCTTCATTATGGGTTTTTATTCCCTTCTTAGAGGACTTGATTATTTTTGCAAATGTTTCCATTGTTTCATAGTGTAGTTCATCAATGTTACAATTATCTATATCTATACTAATATGAGAATCAAATGTAGGATACCAAAGTAACCTCGGAATGATATGAAAACTAGGAAAGAACAACATCCCCGAATAGAAGAAGAGAAATGAAACTAATTAAGAATATTTTTATATGAACAAAAAAATGAGAAAAGAAACTAACGCATGTGACAAAAACTTATGTATTTCATTCATTGTATAAAACGTGGTCTAAACATTGTAATCAAAATAAAATGGCCTCAGACTTTGGGCAGATTAGAATAAGGCTAAAGTTAAATATTAGTGATAAATACACATGTCTAGGATCAGTTTTGTATCACAGTTGTTAAGGGCAGATTATCCTAGCCTGGACTAGTGAGATTGCCTTGTATTTCTTCTTCCCTTAAGTTATTAATGGTCTGATTAGGAAAAGAGCTATGAGTAGGAGCTGAGAATGTTTCCTCGGAAAGCCCTTATAGACCTTTTTCTTGTTCCCTGGCTCACAGCGTATCCCATGTTTCTTTACATTTTTTATCCCTTCAATAGTAGAAATGGTTCCTTGAAATCTGGCACCTAACCCTTTACTTGGCTGATATCTATTCTTGATCAATATTTACTCTGACCAATTTTGGGGTTTTGTGGTATTCACCTTCTTGGGATCTTTCCCCACCATTTCTAGCATTTGGAAGGCACTTTCTAAGGCTTGTTCTACTACCTCAACATATTGAATTGATACCAGCTTGGATATCAACATTTGATCTTCACTTTTAATGGTAATAACCCTGCCCTGGTTTATAAATTTCAGTCTCTGATGCCAAGTTGACGATATAGCCCGAGTAGCATGGATCCAGGGTATACCTAACAACATGGTGTATGATGGCTCAATATCCATAACTTGGCACACACCTCAAAAATGATGGGGCTAATCTCTAAATTTAATGTGATGATCCCCTTTACCTTTCTCCGAGAACCATTAAATGCTCTAAGAACGAGGTCACTTGTTTTCATTTCTTCCTGCTTCATTGGTAATTGCATCAACATCGAATAGGGGAGTATGTTCAATGCTGATCCATTCTCTACCAATACATTGGCTATAGTACATCCCTCGCATCTCATAGTCATGTGCAGGGCTCTATTGTGATTGTGACCTGAAGCGTTCATATCATCCTCAGAAAAAGTGATCATGTTAGCAATCTTTACTAATTCACTATATTCTAAAATTTTTTTGGGTTGATATTAGGAGTGGCGTGTGCCTGATTCAAAACCTTCTGAAGAGCTCTTCGGTGTGTTTCAGAGCTAGTGTTCAAGATAGCAATGAGATTTTGGCATTGGTCCTTCCTAATTACTCAACAATGTCATACTCATTTTGCTTCATGATCTTAAGAAGTTCCTCTTCTTGGCCTTTGTCTTCATTAATGGCTAACTTTATTACCTTTTCCTTGCCTTTCTTTTATTGCTCCATTGTTTCAAGGGCATATACCCTCTGACTTTAGGTGACACTCTTAATGGCTTTGTTATCCATATTATTTTCCTTTTCTTCCATATTCGTAGTTTGCTGTTCGGTTATCTCCACCGAGTTATGCAATGTGACTATTGGCGTGTAAACCTATGGTACATCATTACTACTATGATATGGGAAAGGTTTGATTGGATCAATTACAAGAGTAGGTGTCTGCACTGCATTCACTGGTGGCTCCGTCTTTAAATTAAAAATCATGGGCTTAGGAAGAAAATCTCCCTCATCAATCACATTAATTTCTTTGGAATAAGCCATTTTTGGACATTGGATGACTCCTAAAGCAACCAATTTTCGCATATCTTTCTCAAATGCCATACATTGCTTAATATCATACCCTTTGGCTAGCTGATTATACATATATGTCACTTGCTTATTGTTGGATTTCTCTTCTTCCAAATTCTTTTTACTTCCTCTTACCTTATATCCTACTATGAGAAACCCTTGAAAAATGGTTCCCTAGGGTACTTTAATGTCCTCTAAGTCATTCTTGACTGGTTTTTCTTCAAATATAACATTAACCTAACTGCCTTTGTTGTGATTTGGTAGAGGGTTAGCATTGATATTAGGACTAACTTGGTTGAGTTTAATAGCCCCATGTTTGTATAATCTGCTACTTGCGTCTGAAAACCTGGGTAAGTTTCTATGCTATACCTAACAACGCCATAGTGGTATAAGCACTTCTCATTAAGATTGTACCACACGGGGATAAGGAGATTGCACTGGGTTATAAGGCATAGGACTTAGAAGTCAACCATAATATAATTGCTTATACAGCTCAATATTCGACATTTAGAAGTCTGGGAAAAGATCTCGCTCCTGAAACTATCTGTTTTAACATTGGTTATTATTCTGATTCATGCCTTGTTGTGGTGCTGAGGGTTGAGCATTATTTTATAGATTTTGGTTATCATTGGTTTGGTAAATAGATAGTTTCGGGAGTGAGATCATTTCCCATACTTCCAAATGTTGAATATTAAGCTGTATAAGCAATTATATTAAGATTAACTTTTAAGTCCCGTGCCTTATAACCTGGTGCAACCCCCTATCCCCATGGTATAATCTTAATGAGAAGTGCTTATACCACTATGGCATTGATAATATGGCTTAGAGTTAGATTGATTATAGTTTTGGTGTGCATACATATAACCTACTTCTGGCTCTTTCTTCTTCTGCTGAAAGTTTTTCTTTTAATTTTGCCCTATTACCTCATTTCCTCTTATTTATATTTTGCTGTCTTTAATTGGCACCTTAATTCTCTCATCAGATTTGATGATATTAGAGAAATTATTAAAGAACTCCCTGCCATTAGTCTAATGTAGGGTGTTCCAGTGTCCCTAAGAAATAAGAATAAATTTACATGTTCTTCATCGGGGTTGGACTTCAACTGCTAATTCTCACCATCTCTGGGTATATTCCTTAAACATCTCCTTGTCCTTCTTCTGCATGACGTACACTTGTTCTCCAGTAAGCATTGTATCTAGGTTGAAATGGTAATGCTTTAGGAAGGCATCTACCAAATCCTCCCATCAGTTAATCCAAGAATGATCCAACAGCATATACCACTAAAACGCTGCCCTGGTAAGACTATTATAAAAGAAGTTTAATAGTAGTTTCTTATCGACTTTTGCTACTGCCATTTCTGTGTAATAAGATCTTAGATGGAACTGAGAATTTGTTGTCTGATCATACTCTGCAAAATTCTAGGACCTTGATATCTTTTGGGACACTCACTTGGGGAGTCACTCTCAACTCTGTTGCATTGATTACTTTAAATAAGCCTGACCCTTCTAGGGCTCTTGTCTTCTTTTCTGAGTTGAGAACCTAGTCCAAGACCTTTTTCTCTTATGCTAATTGTTCCATTCTCATAGGCAGTATAATTGGTGTCTGCTCGTAAGCATATACTTCGGGAGGTCCATTCATAGCATTTCCCTCTTCTACAAGAAGAATAACACCCATTGGTGGTTGAGGTGGCATGACATTAGCCATCATAGGTACACTAGAGGCTTGTCCAAAATGAAACATTTCTTAGGGTGGTTGGACTGTATTCCTATTCCTTACATTGTCGACCATTAATTTCATGAGTTTTGACAACTTATCCTGGATTTGATCCATTTGATCTTCCAACCTCTGAATATTCTTGGTATTGGACTGTTCCAAAGCCATAGTGTAAGATCTTGTGTGGATTATTCAAGTGGGTTGACAACACTTAGTTTGACCCTTCCTTGAGTGTGCAATGGTGTAGTGTTGTTGACTTTTTCCTGTTGTGACAAATTAAAATAGTCGAATCGTTAGTTTTTCTCAATAAAGCAATTACTATTATTGGTCTAGTGTCATTCACTAGACCTTTTATGGTGAATGTTGGCATTAAAGATTTTATCCCTTCCCTTGTCCTTATTGAAGGTACAATACCCCACAAAGAAGAACTTGGTTGTCATTATCCCATGGAGACATGTAGGTCATCACATGAGTATTGCTTATTTCAGGGATCCATGCATACTAGTTAGGTACTAAGAAAACAATGTCTTTCCACCCATATTTTTATTAATAGTATAATACTTCATAAAGAAAAATGTGGTTGGCATCCCACGAAGACCTTGAAGTCTTTATGTGAGTATAGCCTTACTTAAGCAGAGTTATCCATAGTGAACATAAATTTCTTCCATTCAACAAACATTTAATGATTTGTCCCTCATGTACAATATTCCACAAATGGAGCATAGTGGATTATGTTAACTGACATTATCTAGCAAAACAGGGATAATTTCCATTCATAACTTTCAACAAAGCACACAATAATTAAATATACTTGTCCAGATAAGAAATGAGCTCTTCAAAAAGTTCTAAAAAGGCTAGAATATCAAAGGGAGATCCTAGAAATGTGGAGGTTGAGACCTGAAGGAAACTCATAACAAATTCAAGTAATCTTCCTTGAATTTCCCTTTGGGCTTCTTCACATGTAGCTAGTAATAGTAGGGCCATGTCATAAAGTTGGTGATAATACCTTTTCCATTCCTTTGCCACTAGTTCTTTTTCATTGAAATGAGCCATGATTCTTGTAGAAGGCAGTTCACATAATGAAGAAAATATGATTCATGGTATTTAGGCGAGCAACTTCCTCTCTTACTCCTGCCAATATTTTTCTTAACACTGTATTAGCTTACTGTTCTTTTGCTGAAAAATCATTTGATGTCTTCAATTTCTTCCTTCATTTGATTTCATTATTCTCTAAATTCTTGATTATTTCTATAGATCTTTCTGTATCTTGTCGTCATAATTCCCTACATTGCTGGAGTTTAACATTTTGTTATGACTTGACTACCTATACTATCTGCTCAAGGTCTTTTACTCATTGTTCCAAATCTTTATTTTTTTTGTGCCAGCTTTGACTTTTCATTCTCTGTCACTGCAAGATGTGCTTTTAGATTTTCAATTCTGACTTTGGCCTTTTACTTTTGACCCTTATAAGTGGCTAGTGACTATTGGATAGGGAATATCTTTTACTTTTTGTTGATCCACCCATAGTATTCCCCTGTAGCTCATATTAATCATTTTCCCAAGTATTTTTTCCAAAAAGTTAACTTATCATTCCATGTTTGTTTGATCTCGTGCACCAAATCTTTGTTATATTTAGAGCTGTAGTAGAAGCTAAATCCATTTATAGCCTTTGTTATGGGTATTCTTTGGAGATATGCTAGTCGTTTCAACCTTACTGCTGGTGTATAAGAAATACATCCTATAGTGCCCATTATGGGA
This sequence comes from Ceratonia siliqua, assembly GCA_034509205.1. Taxonomy (NCBI): domain Eukaryota; kingdom Viridiplantae; phylum Streptophyta; class Magnoliopsida; order Fabales; family Fabaceae; genus Ceratonia; species Ceratonia siliqua. The sequence goes on along the minus strand of JASKGM010055175.1, from coordinate 11,307 downwards.
ACAAAATGGAATTTACCGTAGTTGTATATTACTTCCTCGCTATTCCACCAAGAAAACTAGAGCATATCATTTTCTTGCTATTCTCTCACAGTTATAACCACTCTACCGAATTCTGATTTTCAACTTGTATTTAATAAAAAATAGCAAAAGGCCCTAACTTAGGTATACAGATAGCTTGTTGCTTCTCGAAGAGGTGTGTTATTGCACAAACATATAACATAGGCAAACAACATTTTATCTTGCCTCCTTAATTCTTATGAGAAAAGTCAAGGATGAGAAATGTCTCTGCTAGAATTACTAGTATAGGATTAACTTCGTAGTGCTTCACTGCATAGTATATGCTCATAGAGTCACGGTCTACCAAGTTAGGTGTTGAAGGGAAGAGAAATAAACCGTACACTGCCAATGATAATACCTCAGCACATAAAGCCCATTGTTTGCTATTGGCTAATTCATCTACGTATTTCTCTAAATATCCTCACGTAACCCTTTTGTCTACCCTTGTTTAGTTATCCTGTGCTAAATCTTTGAAGTATTCTTATTTAATAACCTAGCTATGGACTTATCAGACACACTATGCCCTGGGTAATTAAATACTTTGGTGTCTTTTAGTACCAGCTGATTAATCATAACTCCATATTCTTCTAGAGTTGGCATGAGATGTGCCTCTAGGAAAGTAAGGCATCTAAGTGAGGTATCCCAGAAATTTTGAAAAGCCATAATAGTTGAACCCTAAACTAATGTGTATAATAGCTTAAGAAATTCTCCATGCTTCAATATCACTAATTCTTTGAAGAATTGGGTTGTCTATTTTCTAGAGCTTTCAATATGCCTAAATTGGATAACTATACCACCATACTAGACTTCTTTTTGGCCTAACTAGTACACGCATCCATCTTTAATGCCAAATTTTTTAGTTTAAAGCTTTTTGAAAACCCTGACATAAAACTCTATAATAGCAATGGTAAAGGATGAGATTTATAATTTTTTTTAAGCAATAATGGTATGATGATAAGAAAATAGAGAGAGAATAAGTTCTTTCTTACCCTATAAAGATCAACTCTTATGGTAAAGTCCTAACTACAAGGTAGCATCTAAGGTCAATTTGATAGTGCATTGGATTCATGATAGAACCAAGATCCTCACAAGAATGGACTTTTGAATAGACTGCTCCCACTAAAATAGTGAGGATCTCGACTTCCTAGTGCAACTACATAGGTGGACAAAGCCTCCATATATAACCTACTAGATAACCGAGTTAACAATCTGAACGAAGGTTTTCATGAATACCTTAAAGAATAAATCCCACCAGGTATCACTACGTCACCTCTATTTCACTCTTAAGGTTCACACAGACTCGAGTATAGGGACCAATAAGTGTGTGCAAGGAATGTGTATAGTGCACAATGTATGTAAAGAGCATACGAACCTTGGTCCTAATGTTTACCCAAAAAGGAAACCCAAAACCAGTAGAAGAGAGCAAGTATTTTGTCATCTACCTTAGGGTCCATACAGATATATTAGTTATCATCATCTACCCTAGGGTTTCAACAGTTCATGCTATATGGAAAGCATTTAAACAACCACACACAGATTAGTAATACAACAATTAAATAGAATAGCGAAAGCAATAAAAATATAAACAACATGTTGAAGTAATTAAAGAAAGAATCATTATAAAAGGGAAGGAGTATCAAACATCAAGTTCATAAAGTACAAACAATTCATTAAGGGTTTTGACTCTCTAACATCTCCAACAGCGACGCTAAACTATCACAATGTGATGATCGATGAAAAGCCATCATTTTAATGACCTTTTAGGCACATTAAGGGAAAATACAAAGAAAAAGAGAGTCGCCACTAATTAATTAGGGAGATAATTGGAATCCTTAAAAATTAGAAGAAAACTGGCCCTTAGAACCAGAGGAAGGGTTTGGGAGTCTAATTATGCGAGAGGAAGATGTTAGGCATCTCACAACGTCCATTCCTAAGAATGATTACCCTAGATCATTTGAGCTTAAGTTCATTGTATTTTAATTACCCCGTATTTATTACTATGATAAAAAGTAAAGGAATCAGACCTGTCTTACTATGTAAGTGCTTATGTACCAAAAAATGGATGAAGGTTAATGTAGTTCAAGATTTATTTGTTAAGATTGTGCCTAGGGAAGATACATAATCTTTTCCTTAAGGCGAAAAAGGTTTTCGATAATGATGTGGGAGAATAAACCCCACCCACCATCTATAATGAATCAAAACAATATGAGAAAATATATTTTCATATAAAGCTTGACAAAATAAGAGAATAATTCCCTAAATGATGTTTATGAAGAAATAAGATAATATGGGAAAATGAATTTTCACATAAAGCTTGACAAAATAGGAGAACAATTCTGCACATAATGTTTGAAAAAGTAAAACTCATTATTTGGGATTAAAATCCAATTTTCAGAAGCTTTGGGATGAAACTGAAGTTTTTACGATGTTTGGGGGTCAAGGATGAAATTTTTCAAAGCATTAGGGGCCAAAATGGTATTTCCTAAAGTATTGGAGCAAGAATGAAATTTTCAAAAAGTGTTATGGCCAAAATTAAATTATTAAAATTTTTTGGGGTCAGAACAAAATTTTCTAAAAACTGACCTTAAGGGTATAGGAACTTATAAAACTCACTTGAGAGTTTAGTAGGACCCCTTACTCATTAAGGCCTTTACAACCTTTTTATCCAAAATTTAAAATGAATCTCCAGAACAGTTTGCTTTGTGAACTTTTGGAACCTAATAAACTTGAGCCTTTAGAACCCATTTTGGATCTTATAACTTTAAAGAGAGAGGCTTTGGGCCTTGGGCAAGAATAATGAATCAGCCTTTTACCCTTGGGATTTTGGGACCCCTCTTAGAAAGCAAATCATTGGGCCATTGAAACCATTTTTGAAACACAAGTTTTGGGCCTTTTAACATATCACCAAAAAAAATTAGGCCTTTGGAGCCTAAAGGCCATGATCATTAGATGCATATATATATATATAAGGTCCTTTGGGTCCTTTCATTTAAAAACTTCTTCATTTATTTACTTTTTTAGCATTTTTAATGAAAGTAATATAGTGAAATTGAACCAAAGAAAAAAAACAATAAAACAATATACTACAAATCCCAACTCTAAAAAATAACTGAGTTACATGAAACGGATGGAAGATAGGGTTTATGTACAAGAGATAAAAAAAAAGGAACAATAATCAAACAATAAAACTTATACAGCCTAATTTAAGAGAAATAATATTCAGGTACATAAGCACACAACCAAATAGATAAATAATACATCAGACATGCAAATGAAAACTGTATAGTAAAGTACAAAAAATTGTGAGCTCAAGAGCAAGAGGGTGTTAAGCATTTCGTAGTGAACCCACATATTGGATACCAACAAGTTTGACCCCACATATTGGATGTCAACAAATATTATAAGCCAATGTCAATTTGTTCTATCGATTAAATCATTTTTGAATCCAAAAACTTAAAACACGGCCTGTACTAATAACAACAAATTTAAAACCATAGATTGGGTAATTTAACCAAATTCAATTTGACATGGAAAGAAATACAGAATTAACTTTCTAGATTCAAGGTATAACTCAACATAAAGTTAGCATCAATTTGATTACAACAACAGATGGAATGATACTTGACGCACAGATCATCATGGAACATTTGACACAAGGATGTAACTTTGAAACCACATTTTTGAAGATGTAAAACTTTTGAACTAAAAAATTTTAAATAGTAGATAGTATCAATTTGGCAGAAAATTTTAATTAAACAAAATCAATAGGTTCAAAAATATAAACCAGTAGCAGTTTGAAAAAAGTTTTCACTCGGGGTTGAAAATGCAAATCATGATCTAATTGATGATAAATTGTTTGAAAATTAGAAATGAAACACGATTTCTCAAGAACATTGTACATCTTTTGCCCGTGGGATATGGGATTTTATCTGAGTATAACTCAGACCCAAATCCCACCATCATAGCTCACGAAAACAACAAACCATACTAAACCATAAAAAATCACATGCAAGAGAAGAAAGGTACCTTGATTTGAAATAAAATCTTTCTTTTTTACTCCAATTCCAGAATACTCACCAGAAAATTCACTAAATTCCAAATTTTCTTCACTTTCAGTTCCTTTTCAAATATTCTGATCTCCTCATTTCCTAGCCAACAAAACCAACTTGTGAGGAGCTTCTTTTAAGGTGACAAGAAGTCTGGATAGTGTGCCATAGTAGAAGATAGAAAGCTGGTAGTGCACCGTTTGCAGTGAAGCCGAGAAACTAGATTGTTTTAGATTTTAGAAGCAAATGGAAAAAGAAAAAAAGGTGTTTCCATTAAGATGATAGGATGGCAAGCTTGTTAGAAGATGAAAGGGAGAAAGGGTTGTAGCTCATAGTGAAAACAAAAGGGCGAGAATGGCAGAACACATGAGATGTTTTTGGGCTGCTATGGTCAAAAGTGCAGAAGGAAAGGTGTTAGGTGGCTGGAAGCTAATGGAAGGAGGGTAAGGGGCATTAGGTTAAGTGAATTAGTGGGTTAGGTTAGAAGATTGGGCCGGGTTAGGGTATTTTTGTTGAGACTAGGTGCACATTGGGCTGAAGGAATAAATAAAAAAATGCTGGCCAAAAGAAAAACAAAATAGAATTGGGCTATGGCCGAAAATAGAGTGAAAAAATAGGCTTAAGTTGAAATGAAAATGAAAAAAAAAATAAAGAGAAAATATAGGCTCACAACCTATTTTGATTTCTCTTTTTTGATATTTGTATTTTATTATTTTTTTCTCTTTTTTATTTTTTTATGTTATCATTTTTTCTTTTTTAATTCTCTTTTTTTTTGTAGTATTTTTTGTAGTATTTATTATTTTATTTTTTCTCTTAATTTTTGTATTTTTAATTTTTTGAATTTCTAAATAACAAATAATAATAAGTAATACAAAATTATAAAAATAAATAAAACAATAAAATAAAAAATAGTTGGACAAAATATGGTGTCTACAGCAGTTGCAAAATACAACTTTCCAAGTTGATTTTATGCTTCTTCCTTTATCCTGCTGTGACATGGTACTTGGCATGCAATGGTTAATAACTCTAGGATTCATACTTTCAGATTTTAACAAGTTAACCATTGAATTTACTCATTTATGTAAAAGACATGTTTTAAGAGGCTCTCCTACTTCTTTAGTCAAACCCAATAATCCCCAAAATATAAATAAGCTGCTAGAGTAAGGGGCTCAATTGGCTCTTATTCATGTGTGTTCACTAGAAGAAAAGGATGAAACATTAGAGTTACAAGCTATTACCACTTATGTTACATATACAGTTAAACTTTTACCTATTGAGATATCAACTTTATTGGAGACATTCAATGATATTTTTGAAGAACAAACATCCTTACCACCTTCTAGAACTGGCCATAATCATCAGATTCCTTTAATACAAGGTGCTAACCTAGTAAGTAAAAAGCCATACAGATATCCTAGATATCATAAAGATATCATTAAAAAATTGATCTCTAGAATGTTAAAGGATGGCACCATACAACATAGTTCTAGCCCTTATGCTGCACCAGTGGTATTGGTAGCCAAGAAGGATGGTTCTTGGAGATTGTGTGTAGATTATAGAGACTTGAATAAACAAACAGTGAAAGATAAATTTCCTATTCCATTAGTTGAAGAGCTTATGGATGAATTAGCTGGGGCTGTAATTTTTTCTAAAGTAGACTTAAGAGAGTTGGTAATCATCAAGTGAGGGTGGAGCCTAAAGATGTCTATAAAACAACTTTTAAAACACATTTTGGTTATTATGAATATTTAGTCATTCCCTTTAGGTTGACTAATGCCCTTGTAACCTTGCAACATCTAATGAACACAGCGTTTCAAGCTCATCTCAGGAAGTTTGTTTTAGTCTTTTTCAACGATATTCATATCTTCAGCTCTTCCCTCAAAGATCATGTAACACACTTGCATATTGTTTTTATATTGACGAGGGAACATCAACTTCTTGCAAAGATAGAGGCCTTATATTTTTGCAGAAGGTATAGCTACAAATCCAGAAAATATAAGGGGAATTAAAGAATGGCCAGTTCCTAAAAATGTTAAATAGCTAAGAAGCTTTCTAGGTTTAGCTGGGCATTATAGGAGGGTTTTTTTTAAGAATTTTGGAGTTCTAGCTAAACCTTTCACATTACTATTAAGGAAAGATAACTTTCATTGGACTCCTGGCTTGTTACATGATTAAGAAATTTGCAATAATATGGAAGCAAAGCACAAATTTATTGATTAATTATCAATTACCACTGATAAATTGTAATTACAATCAGAAACTTAACTCATCAACCAGCTACCTTCTGGAAGCTGTGAAAACTTGAGGAAGATGAAGATAGAGCTCAGGGAATGCTATGAATGAAAAAAATCTGAAAGTAATCCACTAAGATTTATCACAATATTAGAGAATTTAGAAAATGGTTACAACTTTGATAATTCCAAATTGAATCTAACCATCCTATATAACAACCATAATGCCACATAAGCTAGTCCCATTAACAACACATCAGATTAATGAATACATGTATTACCAACTATTACCAATAAAGTGTCTCCACGATATATTAATGAAGCCACATAAGCCAATTTGTTATTACCAGTATCAAACCCTCATCCTTCAGAAAACCCTTGTTTTTAAGGGTGGAAGAAAGGATATCTATAGTAAATCAAAACAAAACTCCCCAGTGGCATCTTCAATTGACTTGTTATTCCATTTAATGAGAACTTTAGTGACAGCTTTGCCTCTCCTATTCATGATATTTTTATCCACAATTACCTTAGGTTTGGGGAAATTAGTGATATTAGAATAACAAGTTAGCAAAGAGATATTAGCTGGAAGAAGACCCTTGTTCTTATTTAATTGCGAAACATGGAAGGTGTGGTAGATTTTAACTTCTTTTGGACATTTTAATGTATAAGCAATGGCCCCCACTTGCTCTATGACCTAGAAGGGACCATAATAGTGAGGAGTGATCTTGGGATTACCATGATAAACTTCTGTGTTTTGTCTATAAGGCTATAACTTCAAGTACACCCAATCCCTAACCTTGAAAATTCTATTAGATCAATGCTTATTAGCCTATCTTTTCATTCTATCTAGAGTTCATCTAAAATGAAATAAGAGGACTTGAGTCATTTCTTCTCTTTTAAGTATGTTGCGATCTACCAATTCAATTTGTGACTCTCTTATAAGATAAGGAAGATGAAGTGGTGGAGCATGTCCATACACTATTTCAAAAGGAGTAATATGAGTTGTAGAATGAAATGTTGCATTGTACCAATATTCAGCTAGAGCAAGCCATCAAAACAAGGTATGGGGAGCTTCTCCACACATGGACCTGAGGTAAGTTTCAAGATACCTTTTAAGGACTTCAGTTTAGCAATAAGTCTGAGGGTGATAGGCTATAGACAATTGAAGTTGAACTCCCTGACAACTAAAAAGACTTTCCTATAAATCACTTATAAAAATTAGATCTCTATCACTTGTAATAGTTTTGGGTAATCCATGAAGTTTATACACATAATCCATGAATTTTTGAGCCACCTACAATGTTGTATAAGGATGAGCAAGAGTAATGAAGTGTGCAACTTTTGACAACTTATCAACTACTACCATTATAGTAGTATGACCATTAGAATGAGGCAGTCCATCTGTAAAGTCCATTGACAAGTTTGTCCAAATACCTTCTAGTATAGGAAATGCTTGCAAGAGTTCAGGATAAGGATAAGTGTCATATTTACATTTTTGGCAAATATCACATTATTTAATGAATTTATAGACATCCTTAATCATGCCTTCCTAGAAAAATAAGTTTTTAATTCTCTGAACAGTAGCATCCCTTCTTGAATGACCTCTAGCAGGTGATGAATGCATCCTAGTTAAAATCTTATGTCTTAATTCAATATTCCTACCCACAACTGACTTCCCTTGCCTTCTTAATTGGTTTGTAGACCAAGTATAATGTTTATGGCTAGAGGGATTAAGTTAGAGTTGAGTTATTAAATTTTACAACTGCCACCTAAACCCTTTTACTATAGAAGTTACCCTAAGCTTATTGCCATATGCTACTGCTACTGTTATAAGGTTTTACCTGATTAGCTAGCATCCCAGTTTAATTGCTACTTTTTCATCAAGGAAGTTATGAATACTTCCTCTATCAATTAGGATATGCAAATTTTTTTCTGGTAATATCCAGTGACCCTCATAGTTTGAAATCCTATTACTACACCAGTTAAAGCATTCACTAAAATAAGTGGAGGATTTGGGTCCTCTTGTTCTAAATCTTCTTCATTCATGATCTCACATCCTTCAGCACTAAGTTCCTCGTCTTCCAACTCCAAACAGAACAATTGCATCTTCCTATGTTTAAGATTATGACTAGGAGTATAGGGTTCATCATAGTAGAAACACAACCCTTTGGCCCCTCTATCACTTATTTCATCTTGAGCTATGGTTTTTCTATGAGAGCCTATAGAGGATCCAATTGAAGTGGAAGGTTTAGTCAGTATTGGTGGTTTAAAAGATGGTTGCAACTAACTTCTTGTTTGACTAATTTGTTGGGTTTTTTGATCAACTTTAACTCTGGCATAAGAATTCTGTACTTGGCCTGAAGTGAAACTACTAGTTTTCACAGAAGAAGTAGGTAATTGAGCTGCTTCATACAATTTAGCTAACTTGTAGGCACTCCTCATAGTTTTTTGGTTGAAACATGTGCACATGCATTTGCATCTCATGTTTTAAACCAGTTAAGAAGCAGGGACGAAGGTATTCCTCAACTTGAGTACTAATGGCATCAAATTGATCATGATATTCAAAAATTGTTCTAATTTAAATGAGTGTTTTTAATTCTGACATAAGTTCATCAATCATCTCATTAAACAGTTCAAAAATAACTTTGACATATTCAGGCCAACCAGGCAAATTAGCTGTTAATTGAGACTTAGCAAAGGCTTGCTGCCATTGTAAGGCCTTGCCTTCTAAGTGTATAACAGCTAACCTAACCTTATACGCCTCACGCACATTATCTATCATAAAGAACTGTTCACATTTATAAAGCCATTCTTTCACTCCTTCTCCAATGAATCTAGGAAAGTCTATCCTACTCAATCTAGTAACACAAGAATATGGAGAATAAGTATTACAAGTACCTCTTGTTAGTGACATATTCCCATGCGCCTCTAAATTGCCTTCCTCCATCTCAAGATGATTCATCATCCTCTGCCTTATAGTTTCAGTCATCATAGTCTTTACAACATCAATTAACTCGAAAACCTTCTCATCCATTTCTCTCCATTTCATATTCCATCCTTCCTCCAACTCGCAAATTAACACTTGCAATCTTTGACCAATTCAACAGCCAAGAACCGATGAGTTCTGATACCACTTGTTACAGGGTTAAGAAATTCACACTAATATGGAAGTGAGACATAGATTTATTGACAATTATCAATTACAACTAATAAATTGTAATTACAATCCAAAACTCAACGCATTAACCAGCTACCATCTAGAAGCTGTAAAAGCTTGACGAAGAAGAAGATGGAGCTCCGGAAATCATATAAATGAAAAGAATATGAGAGTAATCCACTAAGATCTGTCACAGAATCAAAGAATTTAGAAAAAGGTTACAGCTTCGATAATTTCAAATTGAATTTAACCATCCTATCTAACAACCCGAATGCCACATAAGTGGTCCCACTAACAACATATCAGATTAATGAATACACATATTAACAACTGTTATCAATAGAGTAACTCCATGATAGATTAATGAAGCCATGTCAGCCAATTTGTTGTTATCGGTATCAACCTCTTTCGAACAAGGAGAAAAAAGTGAGAGATAAGACTCTAGGAAGAAAGAAGAAAAAAGTGAGAGAGAGGAAGAGGGGACATAGTGAGAGAAAAGAGGAAAAAAGAGTCAATGAGAAGAGGAGGGGCATAGTGATTAGTGAGAGAGCAAAGGAACAGACATGTGAGAAAGACTGAGAGAGAGAAAATTCTTGAAAAGAGGAAAATAAAGTGAGAGAGAAGGGAGAATCGGGACGAATGAGTGAGTGAGAGAGAGAAAAGCCTTGAAAAGAGGAACAAAAAATAAAGTGAGAGAAAGAAAGGAGAAGTGGAGGGGACGGATGAGTGAGAGAGAGAGAGAGAGAGAGAGAGAGAGAGAACAACCTTGAAATGAGGGGAAAAAAGTGAGAGAAAGAAGGGAGAAGATATGATTGACTTAATCTTTCAAATAAATTTAATATCTAACACTTTAATTAAAATATTAGAGATTCTTTTAAAAATATTATATTATATAACTTTTATGATATATATATATATATATATATATATATAATATTAATATTTTACCTTATATATATAATATATATAATTTTAAAATTTTAAAAATATTATTTAATTAAAATCTTGTTTGAACTTAGTTCAATTTTAGCCTGTGACCTCTGATTTTACTAGTTCATTGACATGTTCGATTTTAAAACATTTGTTTATGGCTTATTTAAGAGCATTAGTTTAAGTAACAATTTTTCTAATACTAAGTGTTATTGGTTTAAATTTCTACTCCTTCCTAATATTATATTATGGGAAAAAAATTATAGTTTATGACTTCATCTAAATATTTTTGGAATTATTTTATATCCCTGATGTAAGGTCAGTTGAATTTTGAACACTTGTTTGTTTGGTTGGTCTAAATGACTTATAAACTTTTTTTTGTAGTCACTATTAACGTCTCAATCCTAAGCAGTACAATTCTCTATGTAGACTTCAAGTTGGTAGGAATTCCTTGTCATAACATGTTATTTTGTAAAGGTAGGAATTTAATTCCTGCGTCATCCAAACAAAACTTAATTACACAAATATTAAACTTTTAGCAATATACGTATTAGTAATTTTATAGAAAAATTTTAAGCTACCCGTCAGCGCTACAAAATAAGAATGGTGTGGCCCCATGCCTCGCCCATTTTATAATAGGGCTAGTACCGCCTAAATATATTAGATTGACGGAAGGGGTTGTCTTTGAAATTGTTTAGGAAAAAAATTTCAATTCAGGTACAAGTTGGTATGAAAATCCCCTTATATGGTAGAATAAAGAAACTATATCAATAACTTATCATTACAATTGATTTTAGAAACTTTATCTGACTTCAATTAAAAAAGTTAAATAATGACCTCCCTTTTATACTTTTTATGAAAAGAACGTTACTTTTATAAATTTTTA
>JASKGM010055164.1:0-18993 GCA_034509205.1 Ceratonia siliqua | reverse complement strand
GTCTCTTTCTCGCTTATACTCTTCCTCTGTCTCTGAAACTCTTCCTCGGCTCACTGTTTGCTGTTGGTTCTTGATTGGTTCGCTTACCTCCCCTTTGTCACTATTTTTGTCTTCATTTTATAGCCAAACATTGAAATGAAAATCCCTAAATCCAGGTCTCTTCCCCACAACGTGATTTGAGCCAAATCTCCCTGATTTCTTTCTTGTTCCCTTGGTGTCCGATTTACTTTCCTTTTGAAGGTGAAAGAGAGACATTTTGACGGTGATTTAGAGAAGAAATTGAGATAGAATCGCAATGCTTCATCAGAGATGAAAGAATGGTTTAAAACAGAGAGAGGTAGAACGGAGATGTAGGCTGCGGGCTAGGTAAATGGTTGGGATTTCAGGGGGAGTAAACGGCGAGCATCGTGACATGAGGAGGTGAGGAGATGGAGGGGGTGCCGAGGATTAGGGATTCAGGAGATTACATAGTAGGGGTAAATTGCGTGGAAGAAAAGGAGGAAGCTGCGGGGAAGATAGGAATTAGAGGTTTAGGGATTTGGGGATCCAGGTTTCGGGTTTTTGGGCTAAGTGCAAAGTGGACTGGGCTGGAAATTGTTTGGACCCTTTTTGGCTGCAAAAAAAAAAAAAAAGACTTTGGACTCTTTCTTTCTCTTCTTTTTTTTTTCTTACTTCTTTTCTGTTTTTTTAGTTAATTAATTTACCCCTTTTTTTTAATAATATTTCTTTTTATTTTCCCTTTTCCTTTATTATTTATTATTTATTATTATTTATTTTTATTTTTATTTTTATTTTTATTTTTTGAATTTTGCTTTTTGAATTTATTATTTTTATTTTGAGAAGAAATTTATTAATTTAGACCCCTGGACAAAATTAGGTGTTTACAAACCCTATAACTCTATTTCTCCCTATTGCTCTATTGTCCAAGCTATTCTCAAGACTTTGTTTTAACCTTTTCCCCTATCCTTCGTTACCTAGTGTCCTCTTTAGATCTAATTTTTATAGATGAAAACTGTGGTTTGAAGGGGGAATAAATCTAAAATTGATTTTGAGAAATTAAAAGATTAAATTGTCATACCTTACAATTAGGGATTTGTTGTTAGAATTCCTAATTGTGTGCATAGTTTGGGTTAGAAACAAAGTCAAAGTGTCGAATCCTGTTTATGGAAAAGGCTTTTCTTTCCTTTTTATTCGTGTTCTAATTTCATTTTAATTATGTGTCTTAGGTAGATTTCAATATTATTCTTATATTCCCATCATCTTGTCATTTAATATTTTCATGTAAGCTGAATCCTTGTAGTGTTTCTCTTGACTCCATATGAATCGACACTGATTACACCCAAAAACACTATACAGTTATCGGGTGTCGATCCACAAGGAGATGGAGGAAACACTACAAGAATATCACTTTAAGGAAGTAACAATGAATAATCAATAAGAGAACAAGTGAGTAACAAGATTTATCTAAATTGTATAACTAAATGGGAGTGAAATACAGACTTCCATTGATTGGATTCAACACTTTGGTTCATGTTTCAACTCAACCATTATCCAATTAGAAATCATAGCACCAAATCCCTAATTGGAACATATAACAATGAAAAACCCTAAATGTCTCAAATCAAATATAGGATTAAATCCTTCCCTTTTCAAACCATGAATTCCATCTCTGAAAACCAAATTAATTGACGACACTATGTTAGGAAGCAGCTATAATGCAACAAAAGATCATGTTCATAACATGGAAACTATATCTATTGAGTCACCATTAAAATCCATAAAACTGTAACTCAATATCATAGAAGAACATCATTCAATGTCTTAAAGTAAATAGATTCAACAAAATAGAGGATTCGACACAAGATTTATAAACACTAACACTCAAAAGATGAATTGAAACATTATCGAAATGTTTTTGCCAATCAACTTCTACCCTAGCTTTACCTAGAATATAGCCAACCATGTTTGTTGACAAATCCAACACTCCATGGATGACCATCGTCATCTTCGAGGATTAGGAGAAGAAATCATCAAGCCTTTCAACTTGGAATGAGCCTCCCATTCATCCTCGTCAATCTCTAGACTAGGAAAACCCTTTTTCCCCAACCAAAAGTATGTTTTCTAATTTAAAATGTGCCCCTTTTAATGATAGATTGCACATAGGCACTGCAACACTAGATTCCTAGTTCTGTGGCTTGGGGCCCTATAAGAACTTCCTTGAGGCATATTTGGGCATCGTGTCATTGGTGGAAGGGCATCGTAGCGTTGGCCAGACTGACTTAGGCACTGTAGTGCTAGGTTCTTTGACTTGTGCCGAATTCAATATTTTTTCAACTTTTAGGTGTCGCAGCATTGGCTTTCCATGGCTGCGATGCTATACCTTCTAAATTGCCTTGAAATTCCTTAATTGGGACCTTGAAAATGAAATATAAACATGCTTAAAGGTTAGTAATGGAGAATAAAAGCCAAGTATAAGAAAACACATTAAGTTGTACGATTTCTCTTTAATTATAGCATATTTAGCTTAATAATAAGCGTGTAGAGTGCACTTTCACACACTTCACACACTCTAACATACTTATTGCTAGTCCTTAGCAATTTAGTCAAAAGGAGTTCAAGGGAAATATTTATATGTTTGAAATTTTACACTGCCAGCTTAACATGCCAAGTAATCTAAGGAATCCATCATTCTCATAAAAATCAATCTACTAAAAGTGATCCATAAAATGTGAGTATATGTTCCAAGTCATAACCATCTTACCACTAACCATGACACATGTACTATTAGGAACATCTTAAGCCTAAGGTTTAACTACATAACTCATAGGTACGCAAGTGTTTAATGTAGGGGTTCTCTTTATGGAATTGACAAGGGGTGTACACAGAATCACAAAGAAATGAAGGCCTGAACAAGTAAGAAACAATCTTTGACATTATGATAAGAACACTAACAATTGAGAATTCAACCATTCTTACCACAACATACTTGGGATCAAACAAATCAATCAAAGAGTTACAATGTGGATTAAGTTAGGCTACAAGAAAAGGAAAGGATGATTCAAAAGCTTCCAAGTGAATATTTAAAGGGGTTTACATAATTTTCAATAAACACATCCCTTACTTGATGAGTTATTTAGCTTTTGCAATTCACTACATATTTCATTTCATCTTCTCTTTTGGATTATATTCAATTTTTTTTTTTACTCAACCATGGTACTTTTCTTTAAAGCTAGCTCATTGAAATTCTCAAAGCTTATGTTTTTCTCAACAAGGATGTCATACCCTATACACACTTGGAAATCAAAGGGGTAGGAGATTTAGCACACAGTTTCATTCCAATGTGAAGGAGGGTAGATATGATATTGGTGCATCAAGAAAAGTATTTATGTATTTTTGGCTCAAAGTTGGCTACTAAGGATACACAATTAACAAGGTTAGCTTGAAAGTCTTAAGGGTTAATCCTAAGTGGTCTGTCATCATTTCCCAAGCAAAACCACCAATAAACCACAACCATGTATGTTTACCCAAAAGAAGTTACCATTTCACAATAGAAGTGAAAGCTTATCACAATTATAATATATACTTTCTTTCACTTATCTCAAAATCAACTCATAAAACTTAAGCAAAAAAGTCTCTAGATTCATGTTTCAAACCGCCATCTTACCACAAGACTTAGATGTGTGCATTAAAGATCCTATGAATACTTAAGTCGAATAATTAAGATGGGTTTGATGAATCCACCTAGATTATTATGTGAAAATTTTCTGTTGCAAGTGTTTAGATGCAAGGGGGATTATCAACCCAGTGAGATCTAAAAAAAAAATTTGTATATGTAAACGTGCCTCAGAAATCTAGCAACTAGCAAGCATTTGTAGAAATGAGATATCTACACCCCCAACTTAAATTGAACATTGTCCTCAATGTTTAGTGGCAAAAATAAACAAAGAGCAAGATGAAGGAAGAAAAATGGGAGACTAGACTTGATAGTTGGCAGAAACATCTTGGTGAGCCAAAAAGGGGTTAAACAAAATGAACTTGAAAACAAAACAAAGCAAAGAAACAGCAACCAAAACCAAACAAAACAACATAAAGGAAATAAAACAATAGTACAAATGAAAATTCATACTAGGAAATATGAGGTCAAGGTTAGTAAACAGGGTCTATGAGTGGAATTTTTTTCACTATAGGCACAGGTCTTTCAATTATAATTTTTAAGTGCTAACTGTGAACCTTAAAGATCTAACCATCCCTAGGGTCCTCTATTTCTACCGCCCCATTTTCAAAAACTTGTTTGAGAGTGGAACCTACCTTGATGCATATGTAGTATAGAATCATATAGGTAAACTCTTTGGTTGGGTGCAAATGTTTTCCTAAGGATATTTCTATCATGAAATGCTTTCATTTTAGCTTTATAGATCTTAGAGTTGTCATAAGCATTATTTTAGAGCTCTTCAACCTCGATCAATTGTAATTTCCTAATATTACCAGCTCATTTGAGATTTGAATTGAATGTTTTGAGGACTTAATATGCTCTATGCTCCAACTTACTGGTAAATGACATTGTTTTCCAAAAACAAGCTTTTAGGGGGACATGCCTAAGGGAGATTTAAATACTATTTGGTAAGCTCAAAGTGCATCATTTAACCTTGAAGACCAATCCTTTCAATCAGGGTTCACTATTTTCTTTAGAATGTAGTTAATCTCCCGATTACTAAGCTATTGACCACTAGTATGGGGGTGATAGGTGGTAGAAATTTTGTGGACAACCCCATATTTCTTCATAAGCACCTCAAAGGAGCGGTTACAAAAATGGGTGTCACTAATGATAGCTTGCGAGTGCCAAATCTAGACAAAACACTTTCTTTGAGAAATTTTATAACTGTCTTGTTGCTATAAGCTCTACAAGCTGCAGCCTCTACCCACTTGGACACATAATCAACGGCTACAATTATGTAATGATACCCAAAGAAAGGAGGAAAATGTCCCATAAAGTCTATGCCCTAATAATCAAATATTTCAATAATTAAAATAGGGTTTAGGAGCATCATACTGCGTCAGGACAATGATCTTAAATTTTGGCATCTCAAACAACACCCACAAAAGGCATTCGTGTCATGACATAAAGTGGGCCAATAAAATCCACACTTCAAAACTTTTGCAGCAATTTTCTTCATAGAAAAATGGCCTCCACAAACTTGAGAATGAAAAAATTCCAAGACACTTACATCATTCTTATAAGAGATGCAACTTCTCATAATTTGAGCAGGGCAATATTTGAAAAGCAAGGGGTCATCCCAATAATAATTACGCACCTCATGGAGGAATTTCCTCTTATCTTGGCTGCTTTAATCTGATGGTATTTCACCTGCAACTAAATAATTAACTATATTAGCAAACCAAGGCAAAGAGGTCACAGAAAACAAATGCTCGTCTAGAAATTCATCACTAATGGGCATTTCATCGCTATTCTCCATAAAGGTAAGCTTGGAGAGGTGGCTAGCTACCACATTCTTAACACCCTTTTTGTCTTTAATTGTTATGTTCAATTCTTGTAATAACAAAATCCATCTAATCAATCTTGCCTTAGCATCCTTCTTTGTGAGAAGGTACTTGAGGGTAGCATGGTTAGTGAAAATAATGATGGGCAAACCAATCAAATAAGCAAGGAATTTCTTTAAAGCAAATACTATAAATAGCAATTATTTCTTATTGGTAGAATAATTCATTTGTGTACTATTCAAAGTCCTACTAGCATAGTAGATGACAAAAGCTTTACCCTGCCTTCTTTGTCCAAGGACAGCTTCTACGGCATAATCACTAGCTTCACACATAATTTCAAAGGGAAGGGTCTAATCTGGGGTTGCATATGTGAGTTTACCAATTAACAATTCAAATACTTCTTGACAAGCTGTGATTCACTCAAAAACAATGTCTTTAGACAAGAGGTTACACAATAGTCTAAACAAGGTAGAAAAATTTTGTAGAAACCTTCGATAAAAATCGGCATGACGAAGGAAGGATCTAACATCTTTAACTATCTTGGGGGCTGAAAGTTTAGAGATAATCTCAGTTTTTGATTGGTCAACTTCTATTCCCTTGTGAGACATAATATGGCCTAAAACAATCCTGGAAGGTACCATAAAGTGGCACTTCCCCATATTTAAAACAAGGCTTTTTTGTTCACACCTAGCCAAAATTCTCTTTAAATTTTTCAAACAAGAGTAAAAAGAATCACCAAAAATAGTGAGATCATCCATAAACACCTCCATGCAATTTTCAACCATATCACTAAAAATACTCATCATGCAATGCTGAAAAGTAGCAGGAGCATTACACAAACTAAATGACATATACCGAAATGCATAAGTTCTAAAAGGGCATGTGAAGCTGGTCTTATTATGGTTCTTTGAAGAAATCTCAATTTGATAATAGACAGAATAACCATGTAGGAAACAATAAAAAGGGTGGCTAGCAACTCTTTCTAAAATTTTATCAATGAAAAGTAGTCGCAAGTGGTCTTTCTGTGTGGCAGCATTCAATTTTCTATAGTCAATACACATACGCCACCTGGTCACTATTTTTGTAGGAACTAGTTCTCCTACTGCATTCTCCACTATAGTGACACCTGACTTCTTAGGGACTACTTGAGTAAGACTAACCCATTTGCTATTAGCTATTAGGTATATCATACCCACATCTAGTAGCTTAATGACCCCACTTTTAACTACTTTCATAATAGAGCTTAGTTTACATTGGGGATCTCTTTGTGGTCTAGCTTCCTATTCCAAATGGGTCCTATGTGAACATATCGAGGTACTAATTCCCTTAAGATTGGCTATGGTCTAGCCTAAAGCATATTTATGTTCATTTAAAACTTGAATGACCATCTTACCCTGAATCTCACTCAATTATGAAGAAATAATAACAACTCTTAGTTTGAAAATAAAGTTAGGTATTTTAATTGACTAATTATTAACTATGTGACTAAATTAATTCTAACTAAACTCTTTAATTGGAAATTAATGACCTATAACTAATTTATCAATTATGGACCTAATTAATTCTTAACTAATTTATTTAGTTGAAAAATTAAGTCCTAATTAGCCATCTTCCTAAATATTCATCTTTCTTATGTTTTAATATTTTAACTCTTTTAAAATATAAAACATAATGTATGCATGAGTATGTGAATTTGATTGGCACCTACTAGTTTACATGACATATTATAGTATATAATATCACATATTATAAAATTTAAAAATAATACCAAGGCCATATTAATGCCCATCTTAGAAACAAAAAATAAAATCCTAAACTATTACTACACATTGGCTGAGGTCCCCTCAAACCTTTCTTGGGTTTGCCATGACCTCCATGTTACAATTGGTGGTTTTTTACCATTTACAATATATTTTTGTAATTTTTAAAAAATAACAAAAAATAAACCAAGAAGGAAACATGACCATATGGATCACCTTTGTTGTTACATCTCAATAAATACAAAGATATTCCTCTAAGGCATGAATATGGCAAAAAAATTTACTTTAAACAAAACAAGCTTGTCATAAGCATTCATCCATACAATAAAACATTGTACTTGAATACTAGGTGCCAACCATGCAACATACACGCACATAGCCGTGACCAAGGCTCTGATACCAATTATTGGATACAATGATTAACCCTAGGTGTTTACGGTACAAGCATGAGTTTTAAAATTTTTGTTACATTACAAACTTGTAAAATCATAAGAAAAAAAAACACCAAAGCAAAATCACATCACGGCTAGGTAGAAGTAGGAGTGGAGAATTTTCATGTACCTCTTCAAGACATTGGATGTTACTATTTGCTTCCCAACCAAGTGTATTGATAGCCTATTCTTTGGGAAACACCAACCCACGTAACCTACGATGAATATGTTTAGTGATTGGAACAAGGCAAAAGATGAAAAAGAATAAATAATTGATAGCTTTCAAAACTAAATTAGAAAGTCTTCCCCTTTATTCGTTATAGTATGGCATGAAGAACAATCTTTTAGCACTCAATGAACCACACAACCACTCAAGTGTTTTCTCACAAGCTTACAGCTCACACTTGTATTTTTCTCTCAAGCAAACTCCTGATCACTCAAGCAAGGAAGCCTTCACCTTGAGTTTCTCTCTTTCTCTCAAAGCTCATGGCCACTAAGAAATTGTTTCTCTCAAAAACGCTTAGACGGCTAGGTAAGGGAAAGGGTTAAGTGATATATATAATCACCTAACCCTTGGTCACATGAGTGTATTCAAAAATTCAATTCCTAGCCATAAGGAATTCATGCACCTACTAAGGGGGGAAATTAGCTAATCAAATTATCTAATGATTTATCAATTAATAATGTATTTATTAATTTGATAAATACATATTTTATTTAACAATTAAATAAAACATGTGTGGATTTCTAATTGGTCATGCTTGAATTTAAAATTCAAATAAATGAATTTTATTTAATTAAATCCCTTTGACTTAGTCAATTTCCTAGTGAATGCAGGTTACCTAATAAATTAAACTCTTTTTAATTTCTATCCCTTTATTCACTAGGATAACTAGGGAGATATAGGTTCGTACATTTGAAACCTCCCTCCTTCCTACTTGGTCGTCCAACTCACTATCTCATAGAGAGTTGGTTTGCTTGACTTAAGTTTGAACAATTCAAACTTTAGGTAGTTATGAATAATTTAATTTAATCAAATTTTTATCCTAAATAAATACCTTAGCCAAAAATCCAAATAAAGAACGATTTCATTTTATTTTCTTCAACTTCTTTAAATTAAATAATTTGAACAATTAAAATACTAATTAAAAATATTTAAACCAAAATAATTATTAAGATAAAAGTTGTTTAAATTTAGATAATACTTGTCTTAATTAAGATAAACCTTTGTCGTATAATTCTATTATCTAATTAAAACAATATTGTTTTAAATTAGACAACTAATGTGAGAATTATTTTGTCTCTTTAGTGACAAAAATGTTTCTCACATTTTCAAGCATGCTTAGGACAACATTTCTCATAAAATAATTTTGTCTAAACTATGACAACTCTTATCTTAATTAAGACATAAATGCTTTAAGCTATCATTTAATTTCATCTAAATTTCTTTCAAATTAAGGTGGATTGAATTCTCCAAAGCTAGGTGGAGAATCCATTTGGACATAGGAATTTCACGCTCGAATAAAATTGAGATTATTTCAATCTCGTTAAGATAATCAAAGTTGATCAATCATGAAGCCATTTCACTAAAGACCCATGATTGCACTCTTAAAAATCTCTATAATTATGAGAAGTCAATGTTGAACATTGATTTGTCCAATTTGCAAACCTTGTGTTTATGAAACCTCGTAGCCATCCATTGACACAAGGTAAAATTACCCCTTTATCCCTCATGTCAATTTTGTCCCATGGTCTCATATTTCATCTGATAAGTGATAAGATAATCTTTTAGAAATTTTCTAAAATTATCTAGAAATGATGAGTAGCTAATTCATCATTTCACTTGGCTCAGATATGTCACTTGTCTTCTTGAAATCATAGGAAGTGATGTAATGCTACGAACTCCATTTCCTGGATTTATATTCCTAGATGTTCACTCTCACTATTATCCTAACATACAAAGTCTTGACCAATGTCACATAATGGTAGTGCCCATATTATATCAAAGATCACAATGGTCATGAACACGAGTCCATGATCCATCAGGATTTTGGTTTAACCACTAGCTGATGCAATATGTGTGAGTTCAACTAATTCATTTAATAGTGTCATGCCCTTAGAAAAGAATCTCATGACACTACAATCTTTATTGAATAGAGTGACCGACTCTATTCAGTGATTGTGAATAATATTTTATATTCATTCAAAGATACATATCTCCTTTTGCATAACCCTTATGCAAATGTATATTGGTTTATTAGTATCTAGAAACCTTAATAGCTAAAAAATTAAGCTTACATAAATGAAGTATTTATTTATTAATATCAAAATGTATTTACATCAAATTGAGAAATACAACTTACTTTCCAGGGTAACCTATTCCTAATATGAAGGCTAAAATGAATGGCAATTAGATACATTTGCCTTATCCATTATGCAATGGCTTTACAAAACCAGGAGTTTTTGATGCATAATGTAATAAGAAGTAAGACTGATAAGGAAATGCTAGCAAATATACCAGAGGATGTCAGCGTTGAAGCTTAGAAGCATTTGATTGCCTATTTTGGTGGTGAGAGATTTCAGGTACAATACTGATGATATTATTCAATCAAAAAATTGTTTAAGGCTATATAGTTTCATTAAAATTGTTTAAGGCTATATAGTTTCATTAAACTTTTGCAGAAGTTGAAGATGTAATGGTAATTGTCTTATTGTTTATTATTTCTTACCCCAATTTTCATGTTATGAAGTATTAAAGAAATCTCTAGCAAAGTGGTTAAGGGCGCTTGAGGAAGCTAGAGTTGATATAGAAGAGAGCATTAGAGCTATGGTTATAGATGAAGTTTAGGAAGAAATTAGAGCTAAAGTACAAGAGGAAATTAGTTCCCAGGTATAGGAGGAAGTTACTCCCTAAGTATAGGAGGAAATTACTTCCTAACTTGATGCTTTGTTTCAAGCACATCGCAATTCCATTTTACCCTCTCTTTCTCTGGTAATAGTCTCGTTTCTTACTCATATTTATCTTCCATCACTTTTTAGAAGTATGATGGTTACGATGAAAGATGTGTCCATGTGTCTAAACTTTGTCTTTTCATAGAAATTTCCATACCGTTTCAAAGGTATATTTACAATTCAGTAACATGTATAACATGTGCTTTCAAACTTTAGAAACAAGTGACAATCCTTTTTGCATTTTTAGTGCTTTGATCTTTTGGAACTTTCTTGTGGATTTAATTTTAAGCACATGTTTTATAGATTGTACAAGACTCAAAGATTATGGTGTTTAGGGTTTCTTTTGGTTAAGGAGAGGTGAGCATGTCTTGTTAGAAATTTTGCCCTCTATACCTTCTATTTGTTAGGATTGGCTTTTTGGCATCATTGCTATTTGTGCAACCAAGGATTTTGTGGAGGTTTATTTGACAAATATTTGAAGAGCTTAGGCTATATTCTTTTGATGCACTTTGCTTCTGTATTTATTTTTTAATTTTTTTCTATCATGACATCATGGGAAAACATCTTATCCTCTACACATGTACTGTGTTTCCTCTCTTTTCTAGTATCCAAGCATTTTTTTCCTTTTTCCTTTTTTTTTTAAAGTTTCTTGGTCAGGACTTTCCAGCATAGTCATATTTTCTTTCCTAACCTTGTGATTTTAGGAATTACAAGGCTTGTCTACATCCTTTTATATAGCATCCTATATTTGTTAGAATTCTTGTTCATCTAGCTCTAGAGTAGAGAGCCATCAGGTAAGAACAGGTGCCTTCATGACTATCAAAGAACTCTTGTAGGCTATAATGAGCTATGGTTCAACTCATAACATTTTTATAGTTGATACTACCAAAGCTTACATGGCAATACTATGTTTGCTATCACTTTTGAAGGTGTGGAATTTGATATTTCTTTTTTCTTGTATGATGAATGGATTTCATGGATACCGTACCCCTTAAAACCAGTAGGGCCTTTGGCTTTCACAAAGTACATGTTCAGATTGTTCACTATTTGAGAGTATGAATATCTTATGACTAGTCTGAGTTATGGATAGTGTCATTCAATGACATAGGTTGTTGGCTGACCAGGTCTATCTGTTGCCTTAGCCATTTCACATGAAAATTTTGGAGACTATGTTTGTTGAATAAACAGATTAAAATAAGCTTGAGACTTAGGTTTTACTCTTGATTGTGACCAGTTGATTGTCATAAGCTTTTTCTTGCCTTTAATATCATTACTTTTGGTTAAAAATATTATTCATTGTCTTGTTGGGTCTTTAATTTTTTTTTATGGTCTTTAACATGAATATTACAGGTTTCTCATTAGCAAATTCTTACATATCCTTCTATAGTGTATAATTTGGAAGATCCACAAAGAAATTGAATTTCATGACTGAACCTTGGATATTTGTGTTGGATATGCTTAGATGTCGGACTTTCATAAATGTTTTAGTACACTTGGAGTTTCATCTTATTCAGAACAAACTTGAATTTGAAACCCTAGATGTTATGTATATTGGAATATTATGTTGTTTAAAAAATGTGTCAATTTAAATATGTTGTATTTTTAATAGTGATATTCTAACAAGTTGAAATATGTATTATTTGATTCTAATGTTTAATACAGGGGTTTCTGTGATAACAAAAGCATGTCATCACAAAAAAGGGCTTCAATGATAATAAAGCATGTCATCACAAATAAAGGTCTTTGTTGTCACAAATAAGGGTTTAAGTGACTATAATGCTAATGTCGTCACAAAAAAAAGGTTTCAATGATGATAAAGCATGTTGTCACAAATAAGGATTTTTCTTGTCACAGAAAAAGGGTTTCAGTGATGACAATGCTAATGTCGTCATAAAAAAGGGTTTCAATGGCAACATACCAATCTCATCACAAAGAAAGGTTTAAGTGATGAGAAAGTATGTCGTCACAAATAAGGGTTATTCTTGTCACGGAAAAAGGGTTTTAGTGATGACGTGCTTAGGTCGTCACTAAACATTGTTTCTATCATGCTTATGTTGTCACAAAAGCCAATTTATTTGATGATGTGTTTTGGTGTCACAAAAAATTATTTCAGTGATGACTTATTTTGGTCGTCACAAATAAAAGTTTTAGTGACAACTTTGGTCATCAAAAAATATTACATTCAATGACAAATTGTGAGAATATTTATGAAACTAAATTGTTAATGAACCATTTAGTGGCAGTGATTGCTTATCACTATATACACCTTTAATGTTGACATTAAAGTCGTCACTAAATCTATATCTTTTAGTGACGTCAAGAGTCATGACAAAAAATTGTGTTTCAATGATGACTTTTGTTTGTCATCGCTAAAAACCTTTAGCAATAGAGTATATACGACGACAGCTGGGTCATCACTAAAGCTCTTTAGTGACAGCTTTCAATATTTTTTGTGATGAAAAAATTCATCATAGAAAGTCATTTTTCTTGTAGTATGAAGGCTTTTGATTGTCTTTAGACCTTGGTGCCTGTTTTTCATGTTCCTTTGACAAAAAAACAAAGATTTAATATTTATTGAGTTGAATATTGCGTAAATCATCCTCTCAACAACAATTGAATTGCTATGGAAACCAACCAGATGAAGAAAGTGTTAAGTAGTCATAGTGTCAAAGTTTTAGTTGGTTATTTATGTTTCTTAGGAAATTCGTGGCTTCACCCACTAAGTGTCATGATGCAGTAAGCAACTGCAAGTAGAATAGGTTTCTTTTTCTTAGGATCAATTATTTTATTATTAAGCACCATGTTTTGTGAGTTTGTTAAAACATGGGTACATTTTCCTTTTATATTTTATATGTAAGGCTATTTATAAGCCTTCTTCTTTGTTTAAATGAATAAAGTTACATTCTCCCACTTTTATGGGTTAGCAAACTCTCTGATATGACACTGTGGTATTAGAGCCATACTAGGATAAACACCAAAAGCATTCCTTAATTGAGTAGGTTGTTTTCATGGCATCCAAAAGTAACTTTGTACGACCTGCAATACTGAAGTTTACTGGACACTATGATCTCTAGTCTATGTCAATGAAGAATTTCTTATGATCCAAAGAGTATTAGAGTCTAGTAGAGGAAGGAATTCCTATAGCAGCAGAGGGTGAGGAAATTATATATGCACATACAAGAGCTATTAATGATCTCAAGCTTAAAGATTTGAAAAACAAAAACTACCTTTTTCGGGCCATCAATAAACTAATCCTTGAAACAATTATGAAAAAGATACTGCAAAGGATATATGAGATTCACTCAAACAAGAGTATCAAGGCATTGCTAGGGCAAAACGAGTGCAACTATAGGCACTTAAGAAGGAATGGGATATTCTTCACATGAAAGCTAGCAAAACAGTCACTGACTACTTCTCTCATACACTTACGATTGCTAACAAGAAGAGAATCCATGGTGAACAAGTCATTGATGTTGATGTTATTGAGAAGATCTTATTCCAATACTCAAAAATTCAATTATTTTGTTTATTCACTTGAGGAATCTAATGATCTAGACATAATGTCAATTGATGAACTTCAAAGCAGCCTTCTAGTTCATGAATGACCCATGATTAGCCATTCTCTTATAGAAAAGCAGCCTCGTAAGGTGACTTATGATGATCAACCATTAGGTAAAGGACGAGTGACTTTTGATGATCAACCAGTCGGTAGAGGACGAGGTCATGGTGGCTATCATGGAAAGGGCTGTGGGTGAGGTAGACAAGGACTTGATAAGTCCATTGTTGAGTGTTACTATTGCCAAGATTTAGGGAACCTTCAGTATGAATCCCCCAAGAAAGAGAAGGAAACAACAGCCAATTATGCATAAACAAATGAAGAAATGTTGTTAATGGCACAGGTGAACATGGAAGAGGACAGGAATGAAGCAATTTGGTTCTTGGACTCATGATGCAGCAACCATATGTGTAGTTAGAAGGAATGTTTTGCCTCTATTGATGAGACATTCAGTCAATCAGTAAAATTAAGGAATAACATGAAAATGCATGTGATGGGAAAG
The DNA here is from genome assembly GCA_034509205.1 of Ceratonia siliqua. NCBI lineage: Eukaryota > Viridiplantae > Streptophyta > Magnoliopsida > Fabales > Fabaceae > Ceratonia > Ceratonia siliqua. The sequence goes on along the minus strand of JASKGM010055164.1, from coordinate 4,293 downwards.
GGAAATGTATAATTCCAAGTTCATGGAATTGTACATGTTATTACTAAAGTATTCTTTGTGCTAACTTTGAAGAACAATCTCCTGAGTCTTGGATAGTTGCAAGAAAAGGCTTTCACCATTGTTATACAACAAGGCAACTGTAAATCCAAATAAGGGGTTGATTACCGAGACATCAATGACTTCCAAAAGAATGTTTCAACTATAAGTTCATCCTCTAAAGGAAACCACATGTTTCAGTACCACTACAAAAGATATGGCTCATCTCGAGCATTGCAAATATGGCTCATCTCGAGCATTGCATATATGGCCACCTGGGTTATGGTGGATTGAAGGTACTTCGAGAGAAAGGTATGGTAAGAGGTTTACTAAGGTTTCAGGCTTGATTGGATTTATATGAAAGCTACTTAGAAGACAAACAGCAATGAAACTATTTCCCAAATGAGGGTACATGGAGGGTTAAAGTGTTACAGCATATACATGTTAACATCTATGGCCTATTCACACCTTTATCCAATGGCAACAAGGGGAATATAATTAATTTTATTGACGATTTTAGACTGGAGGCTTGGATTTATTTTCTGTTTGAAAAATTAGAAGCCTTTATCATTTTTAAGCAATTTAAAACTCTTGTTGAAAAGGAAGCTGGCCAAGATATTTGTTGTTTAAGAACTGATAAGGGAGGAGAATTTCTCTCCAATGACTTCACAACAAATTTTCTTAAAGTCCAAGGGATTAGGAGACAATTGACAGCAGCATATACACCACAATAGAATGGTGTGGTAGAGAGGAGAAATTGAACCATAATGAACCTAGTGAGAAGCATGCTCACTAAGAAGAAAGTTCCAAAGTCATTCAGGACTAAAGCTATAAAGTGGACAATTTATGTCTTCAACCGAAGCCCTACCCTTGCTGTGAAAGATGAAACCCCAAAAGAAGCTTAGAGTAGTAAGAAACCTTTAGTGACATGCTTCAGGGTCTTAGGATGTATTGCATATGTCCACATTCTAGACAATTAGAGAGGCAAAGTTGAGTCTAAGAGTCTAAAGTATATCCTACTTGGGGTAAGTGATGAATCCAAGCCTTACAAATTGTATAATCCTTCTTCAAAAAAAATTGTCATTCGTATTAAATTTGATAAAAACAAAAGTACATGGGATGATAGTAAAAAAGAACTACTGTGTTTTATCTAAAATGGAGTGACTCCAGAGAACCAATTATAAATAACAACTCTAGAGAAACAATTATAAATAAAGACTTTGTTAGAATTCTTGTTCATCTAGCTCCAGAGCAGAAATCCATCAGTCAAGAACAAGTGCCTTTATGACTATCAAAGAACTCTTGTAGGCTAAAATGAGCTATGGTTCAATTCATAACAATTTTATAGTTGATACTACTAAAACATACATGGAAATATTATGTTTACAATCACTTTTGAAGGTGTGGAATTTGATATTTCTTTTTTCTTGTATGATAAGTGGATTTCTTGGATACCTTATCCCTTAAAACTAGCAGGTCCTTTGGAATTCACAAAGCACATGTTTAGATTTTTCACCATTTGAGAGTATGAATATCTTATGACTAGTCTAAGTTATGGATAGTGTTATTCAACAACATAGGTTGTTGGCTGACCAGACCCATCTTCTGCCTTAGGTTTTATGCTTGATTGTGACCAATCAATTGTCATAAGTTTTTTTTCTGCCTTCAGTATCATTACTTTTGGTTAAAAAATTATTCATTGTCTTGTTGGGCCTTTAATTTATCTTGATGGTCTTTAACTTGAATATTATAGGTTTTTCATCAGCAAATTGTTACATCTCTTTCTACAGTGCATCATTTACCAGCTGGCTGTCAAGTCAGCTTTCTTACATGAAGAGTTGAAAGTAGAGATATATGTTGAACAACCACCTAGATATATACAAAACGGGCAAGAACAGAAGGTTTACAGGCTTAAAAAGGTGTTATATGGGCTTAAGCAGGCTCCTTGCGCCTGGTATAGTTGAATATAAACATACTTATCAAGGCTTTTAAAAGTGTCCTTACGAACACACTTTATTTACTAAGTCTCATGATAGTGGTAAGTTTCTCATTGTTTGTATTTATGTTGTTGACTTGATGTTTATAGGGAATGATGAAGAAATGTATACTGAGTTCAAATATTTAGTGATGACGGAATTCAATGTTACGAATATTGGAAAAATGTGGTTCTTTCTTGGAATTGAGGTTATGCAGTATTCAAATGGTATTTTTGTGAGCCAAAAGAAATATGCTTAGGAGGTATTAGAAAGATTTGCTATAAAGGATTGTAATCCTATGAACAACCCTATCATCCCTGACTCTAAACTCATGAAAGATCTTAATAAAGTGCAGGTGAATAGTACTATGTACAAGCAAATTATAAGCAGCCTGATGTACCTAACTGCTACTCATCCAAATTTGATGCTCACTATGAGTCTTGTTAGCAGATACATGGAAAAATAAAGTAAACATCACCTACTGGCTACAAAAAAGGGACTTGCATTACTCGAAAGGCACTGTGGATCTAGGATTTTTCTATTGCAGAGGAGAAGATGATTTTAGGTAGGGGTGTCAATATGAGCTGGCCCGATCCATCCCACGTTGGCCCACCCAAATATAGGCTGGGCTGGGCCAGCTCATGCTCGATTTTGGTGGCTCAAGGCCACCATATATATATATATATTAAAAAAAATTTATTTTATTTATATAATTAATATGTTAACAAAATTACTTAACAACTATATGTAATTATCACTAAATTATATCAAACTTTCAATATACAAATTACATAACTTACTACAGTGACATAACATAAATTACTCAAGCAATAATATAAATTAAAAACCTTGATAAAGAAGTCTCAAGCATTAATATAACTCCCTCAATGTTCAAATAGCATAAAATAACTGCCTCAAAGTTCCAATACCATAACTAAGTTAGCATTTTTTTTTTAAAATTTCCTTGGCCTGTGTGGGCCAACCCGGCACAGCCCATGTTTGTCCCCCAAAATATGGGCCTACAAAATCTCAATCCAGCCATGCTCATATTGTAGCCCATATTTTACTCAGCCCTATGGCCTGACCTATTTTAACACCTTGAATTTTAAGGTATTCATAGAGAGTGCAGGGTATTTGGAGGATAGATGAAGTACTTATAGTCATGTGTTTATGCTTAGTATGGCTACAATTTCATGGTCTTCAAAGACACAACCAGCTATCACTTTGTCCACCACTAAAACAAAGTTTATAGTAGCTACCTCATGTGCTTGCCATGCAATGTGGTTAAGGAGACTGTTGAAGCAACTAAAATGTGAACAATTGAACCCATAACAATATATTGTGATAATAGTTTAGCTATAAAGTAAGAAGTGAATCCAGTAATGCATGGACACAGTAAACATATTGATGTACATTTTAAATTTCTTTGTGAGCTCACAAACAATGGTACAATGCAACTAGCTTACTGTCAATCACAAGATCAAGTTGTGGATATCATCACCAAACTTTTAAAGCTTGACACTTTGTTGAAGATTCATAAACTGATGGGAGTGGGGATTGATCTAGGTAAAAACTAAAATTGAGGAATTTTAGTTTAGTGGAGGATGTTAAAGTAGTCAAAGTGTCAAAGTTTTAGTTGGTTATATATGTTTCTTAGGAAATTGTCACGCCCCAATTTAGGACGCGTGACCGGCATAGGGAATTACCCTTCAGGTAATTACCTACCAGCCTGAAATACCAATGCAGCAAATATCATTCAAAATCATTCTTAAATAAGTGATGAAGTTGAATTACCATTTCATAAAAATAATTCTAAGTTAAAAATTTATTAGAAATTTTGGCAGAGTTTCCCCTGAAATATGGACTATCCCAGGGTACAAATATGTAAAAATATCAAGGTGGACATGCCCACCATCAACCAAAAGCCTCAGTGGCTTAACAGAAAAATAGTAAATGGTCCATCATGGACTGTATATCCAAATTAAACAGAACTATGCAATTTAACTTACAGACCATGAGAATAAACAAAAAATACAATTTTAACCTATCCAACATTTGTCCACAATCCTCAAATAACTCCAAAACTTCTAATCAAAGTGGTGCCTACCAAATTCAATCAGTGGGTTCAAAAGGTGCAGGTGGAGCTGAGGGAAGTTCACCGATATCCTGATCTGAAAATGTTAAAGTTGAGGGGTGAGTCCACCAACTCAGTGAATAGAAATCAAACTTACCAATTGATACATAAACCCCATCATGTAATGTGCATTACCGCTAAAATAAT